>VDFB02266222.1:0-23127 GCA_007258455.2 Sequoia sempervirens
CTACTCCAAGAAACAAACATTGTATGCTTTCAACTTGAAAATTCCCTTAAATTTGTTTGGATTAGTTATTGTTCTATTCCACAAACCATGATAAATTTAAAATTGGTGAAGTTGTTTTGGTTACCTTGGTCTAGTGTTCTTTCTATTACTAGTTATGGTTGTTCTCCATGTAACATAGTGGTAAAGGTAGTAATTAAAAATAATGATATATAATTTAGAATTTATTTTGACTATGCTCCTAATGACTATAAGGAAATAATTGAATTAAGGAAGTGAATCTCTTCTTCCCTTCCTATTCCTCCTTATACCATTAGAGGATATTTTAATACAATTGAGCACAAATATGGAAAATTAGGGGATAATCCATTATCTTGGGAGGGTAATAAATTTTACTTTTAGGATAAAACAAAAATGATCACAAACTTTTCTAATTCTCATGAGTTCAAAAAAGGATGATAACAAATATATCTAGTATAATTATTTTAATAGTCAAATTAATAATAACATAGTGTATTTAAGATGATAGATTTTATTCTTATAATAAAAAAAATGACTTTGAAATAATTAATAACAATAACTATGTCCAAGTTTTTCCTCTAGTATATCTAATCACTACCCCTTTAAAAAAAGATAATTATTTGTAACATTGAAAATGTGCAACTCCAATTTCATGCCATGGTTTGTGTTGTGTCTAGTATCCATTCCCTTAGTGTGCTTCTAGGCTCATTCTAGCCCCTACATCAGCCTTTCTCCTTCTCAAGGTGGCTTTTTGTTGTTTCTTGTGGTCTCTTTTAATCAATTTTTATGCCACATTTGTGGTATCCATGTGCTTTTCTAGTGTCATCATTCCTAAGCCAAGATTATTTGGACATTAGCATGACGTGTGGGCATTCATGTGACACACTAGTGCCTTATGAGAATTTATTGTTTGTTGCGCGTTTTTGAGTGTTTTTTCACTTGTCACATGACTAGGTCAATGGAATCCACTCAAGACAAATCCAAATGTCTTGTTAATGTCTTTCTCTTACCTCCTCTCTCATTTTTGAATTAATATTTTCACTTGGAACTCTCTTGGGCTCTCTTCTTGCAACGTTGGCACTTTACTATTTCCAATAATTCTTGTTTGGCTTTGATTCCTATGTGAGCATATTCATGTTAAGATTCGATTCCTCCATGTGAGCACATCAACCTTTAACAAAAAAATTCTTGTGGCTCTCTTATTTTCCTTGGTTCCTTCAAAACCCTCACAGGTGATATTAGTCTTGTTATCTTTGCTTCATTTCAATTTTACTACAACTTCCTTCCTTATTGTGCCCTTGAGCACCTTGGGATTCTTACATTCATTTTCCTTCATTCTACTTTACATAATATATATTTTCATTATTCTTATTTTCTATCTCTACTTAAATTAAAAACACACACTATTTTTCTATTTGTCTATCCATTGGTTGTTGTGAAGGTAGAAATACCAAAGCAAGGGTTTGATTTGAAGACAAACCCCCAAACAAGCCCAACATTTGTTTTGTTCTTTGTAATTGTAGATTTATTTGGGTGGAGATATCCAACTACTTGGGAGTTTGATGATATCTTCCCCTTTCTCTTTCATTTCATTAGTATTGTAATCAATTTCTTTCAATAGATTAGTTTGTTGTATTTTTTTATCATTTTGTTATTGGAAATTCTACCATGTTTTCTTGGTTTTATATTTTTGTATTGTGTAGTTTGTATTTTTATTGGAAGAATATCACCTTTAATTTTCTAACTGTGCAAGATGACAATACATCATGCTAGTACCCATACAAAGTGTATGTCTCTAGTCTAGTAGCCTCCAAATTTTAATGAACTAAATTCTTCTCTCTATATTATTTATCATTCTATAATCAAATTTTGCAAATTCATATTTCATAATTTTATAAACTATATTTTATTAATTTATATCATGTTTAGCTTAGTTAGAATTTGTATTCTCTAATTTCTAAAGTAATTATGGATTTATATTTTTACTTTGTTAACTTGTAATAAAATACATTTGATTTAAAATTAGTTAATCCCAATGTAAAGTAGTAAGAAATTGTTTAGCTAATTGACTTTAGCTAAATTGATTTTTTCCCTCTTTTACAGAGAAAAGCTTAGTAATCATAGTAGGATAGATGGCTACTTTAAATTGAATATGATTTTGTTAAAGGATTATATGATTGTATTAATTATGTTTTTACTATTAGAAACACCAATAATGCTATGTATTTTTTTATTCTACAATTGAGTATTGAAATAATCTAATATTTAGTTGGAGAAATTTTCTAAAATTGTTGGTAAGAAGAAAGCATTAGATAGAAGGAAGATTTTTTTTATAAGAAAAGCTTAAGTTTTAAGAATCCTAGCTTCAAAGTAATCCTAATAATGAATCCTTTCAAACTATTTTTTTTTAAATTAAGCATAAATTAAGTTATATTTAGAAATGTGGACAATGATTTTGGGTTGCCCACACTTGCTTTGCTCCTTCTAGGGGTTTTCACCTAAAAGGAGGGAGAAATGGGGTCCAAAATGAAAATTGTCTACACTCAAAGTTAATGTGTATGAGATGTATTATGTCTAATTAAGATGTACTAATGCACTGATCTTAAAATGAAATGATCTAATGATGCAAAACCTAAGAAATGTGAAGTGCTAGAAAACATAATGCGATATGCAAAAATGCCTAAAAATGCAAGTAAATGATGAAATAACATAACAGAATCGAAGAGGTGCATCTGGAATTTGAAACTTGATGCTAGGAGATTCTGAAATCTTGAAAATTTGACTAAAAAGGTTGACTGCGACACTTACACCAAGCTGGGTGACTTAGTCCCAGTTTTGGGAAACTTTGTTGAAATAAGAATCTACCAAATGGGTATCCAAACATGTCAAAATCACTTTTCAGGCCTAGAAGCGAGACTAGTCCATCAGTAGTGGCAACTTAGTCCTCCTACAGATCTCAGGAATTTCGAGGTACAATCTTGTAGCCTCAAGTTTGCACTTTCTTTTCTAACAGGTGTTCGCACTTGATTCTATAGAAAACGAGGTAAAAGTGTCTCCAAGCTTGAATTAGGGTTGAGATGATTTAATTGACTTTGAAGACTCCTTGACCACTTTTCAACACCTCTTTACTTGACAAATCTGCATAAAAAGTCTACAAACACACATAGTTGAGGGTTAGAGAATAGGGGTTTGCCTTGGTCAAACCCCACTTTGGTAATCAAACCCTATGAAATGAAATTAAATATGAAGAGAATGATAATTAAACGACATGCAATGTCATAAACTTACCAAACCCTTTGTTGGCCTCCAACAATGATTTAACAACTAAGCCCTTACAATTGTGATTCAGAGATTGAACATCTAAACTGAATAGCCATTTCAATCATCATGAAAGTGCATTTAACTTGTCAAACCTGGGACATGAACTTGAAATGGGTCAACACAATATGTGCACTAAGGATCCAAAGTAGCCATTTTCATTCTACAGCTAAGAAATACACAATGCTGAAAGTAAATTGCTTGGAAATGAATAACATAAATGTTGAACATCAACCAACAACTATACTAAGCTGAAATGCATGGCAGAAATGAAAATCTGAGCAAACAAACAGGAAACTACTCTATCTTCTTTGGTTGTAGGAACAGTCACATAATGGATTCTAGTGGTTGCAGGAATAGTCATTGCCAGATTCTTAACTAATTACTGAACAAAAAATAATAACTAAAATAAAGGATGGAATGCTCACCAAGTGGGCCCCCTTGGATGAGTATCCCTTAAGACAATGTAAACTCAAGTGCACAAACTTATAAACTCATTTTATTCATTGGAAAACACAAGTACAATAGAGCATCATGACTGTATTGCTAAAAATCTAAGAATGCAAGAACATCATTAGATTAAGCAACCTCCTGAGAAGGAGCATTTGGGTCTTATTTATAGGAAAAGAAGCTACTAACTAATCACCTAGCAAGGCAATCAACTCCAACAAATTAGGAGGACGCCACTTTAGGGAAAGCATGAAAATTGGAGAGGTGGTTACGCATGCACGGAATCTGGTCAAGCATGTTGCCTTAAAGCAAATTTAGCACAACAGTAACACCTATATTCGCTCAACAACAATAAAGACCATTTGCAAGGCGGTTACAACTTTGATTTAAATGAGGAATCTCCTGCCATCGTGAGTCTCCCCTCTATTGACCTTTGAATGGCCACCTTGTTGACTGTTACGGCGAATGACTAGCTGTCAAAGTCTTCTTCCATTTCACAGGCCTCTAATCATATCTACATGGCAATATTAGTACGCACAATAATTGCATATCTATAACTATATTAAAGAACATTCATTATTCCACATGTAGTGTAGACACCTAAATTTGGACACTTACATTTGTCCAAATTTGTCCCTTTAATTAAGTAAGATTGTTATTATTTAAGTAATCCCTTAATTCTTGTAAATCCCTAAGGTGTTTAGTTAATAATTAAATACCTTACCCTTTATCCCCCTTTTCCTCAGAAGAATTAAATAAATAAATACATTTATTTAATTCCTCACATGTCACATCCTCCATCACTTTTTATTAACCCTAATCCATCTCCTAATTCCATCATTAGGGATGTGCACATGTATAATCCTTGATTAGGATGTGTCACATCCTCAAAATTTTGCAAGTTGGCTTCTAATCTTCATTAACCACTAATTGTCTTCTAATCATTGGTCAAGTCCAATCAACATCTTAGTCAACTCTCCTCATCCCCCAAGGAATATTAAATTCATTTTATTATCCACATGTCCTTCCAAATGGAATTTTAAATTCCATTTTTGTTCTTCCAAGGAATCTCCTCTTCCCCATGTGATCATTGAAAGGTCACATCAATCACATGGGTTAGGAACCTTCTATTATAAGCACCTTGTCTTATCCTTGGGATACTCCCAATCATTGTGAATTTAAAATTCACTTTATTCTCCTAAAGTTCTCATCTTCCCCGTGTGAATCTCATATGTCACATCACTCACATGGGAAGGTAATTGCAAGTACCTCCACATCACTTATCCTTCTTCCACATTATTTGTCCCCTTTCCATCTCACTGTGTCCTTTGGACACTTCATCCTCCACATGGCAAGATGTGAGGGCTTGTGAGTCCTCAACTCACCATAGCCCTCCATCTTGGCCATGCTGGCTCAATCCTGACCATTGAATTCTCTAGAGAATTCAATTTCTTCTATAAATACCCCCCTTTCTTATTCATTTAGGGACCTCATGCATTTTGTAATACCCTTATGCTCTTAAGCCATTCAAGCCATTCAAGCCATCATCAAGCAATTTTTTGCATTCAAACCATTTTGCATACTTACCTTCATTTCACCGCCATGGCATATTTAGTTTAGCTTTCATCCCACCTTGCATCCATCCCCTTTTCATCAAATTTCAATCAAAGGAGCACACAACCAAGTTTAAATCAAGGGCCAACCAAGGAGATCAGCACAAGCAAAGGTATAATCACTCTCATTTTATCTTTCTTTTGTGCTTAACTTTGCTAATCATTGGCGTGGTCTTGTGTTTCTTTACATTGCATTTTTAGTTAGTTTTGCACATTTAGAAGTAGAAAAACACTTGTTCACATGTAGAATTAACACAGATAGTCCATATAACATGTCAATGTCATTAAAGATTTGTAGAAATAAAATTAGGCCCAATGTCTATGGTTTTGAGGAAATGTCAACATTCAAACATCAAGGTCCATGAAAACTTCGAAAAATAGATCATAAATTCTACCAAAATTAAACCATAAACTAGACTCACCACTCCCCCCAACCTAAGGTTTTACTGGTCCTCCAGCAAGGGAAGGCTTGTTCTTCTGCTTAGTCAATGCCTTGAAATTTGCAACTACCAACTGTCCTACATTAGTACTTGCTATGCTTGAATCGGGATCCCAATAGAACCCTTATTGTCTTTCCAATCTATTCCATCTTTGTCTCTCTACAACAATATCATAGTGGTAATACCTAAAATTTTCCATGGGCCACATCAGGATGGGTGGCTGAAAAGTTAGTGGAAGCCAAAATCATCCCTTTGTCCTTCCAATCTGTATGTATCTACCAATTCTTTTAAGTGTTGTAGCATAGTTTTGTATAGAGTGGGGCTTAGCTTGTTTTAGCTCATCAGTTAGGTTGTTCCATATTTTTGACACCTGTATCCCTTCACAGTTTCCTCTTTTGCTTTTGCCACCACCTCATATTCATTGTAAACTGCTTCTATCCAAGGCATGATCCTATTACCATAACTAGGTCTGAAAAGAATTTTGTGTCAATCCCTGTAAATTTCCCTTGGGTTTCTTGATTTAGCCCTGATGGGCAGAGGGATGTTGGATTTCATTTGCCTATAAGCCCCATATTGTTGTCCCCAACTGATCTCACTTTGTACCCAGTTAATAAATGCCCTTAATTGGACATCCCCAATATACAACAGTGGATTCCAATCATGGTCTTGAGTCAC
Source organism: Sequoia sempervirens (assembly GCA_007258455.2). Lineage (NCBI taxonomy): Eukaryota > Viridiplantae > Streptophyta > Pinopsida > Cupressales > Cupressaceae > Sequoia > Sequoia sempervirens. Next base: position 6,515 of record VDFB02266222.1, read on the forward strand.
AGCATAATTATGCAAATAGAATTCACATAATAAATTTTTCATCTCAGGGGAAGCAATCTGATAACCATTGAAAAATTCAATAGGAGTCTCAATGGAAGGGTTCAAACCTGAGACAATCCTTCCTAGCTTAAAAGAAAGATATTTCTCCTTAAAATGCAAAGCATAGAACCTTGGAGGGGTCCTGCATTCTAAAATCTATGGTACCAAGGCTACAATATTGTCCACTTTTTCCTCTAAAGCAACAATTTCCTCATTCTTATCCTCAATCACTTCATCTCTCTTTTGAATTTCCTTCTTCAGCCTGTGTTTCTCCTCCTTCCATTCTTCCTCCCTCCTTTGTATCTCTTTCCATAAGTTCATAATTTTTGTGTGTACTGTAAAATCAAGGGGGTTATGTATTCCTACCAACATTTTTCCTGGCACTGATGCTTGCTCTCCATATATTACCAGCTGCAGGGATTTGGGTTGTTCAGTCTAGAATCAGGTTGTTCAGTCAATTGTAGCTATAGGGGTACTAATTTTTCTCCCAATTTTGGCTGCAAGGCCCCTTGTTCTTGTTCTTACTCATGTTGTAGGAACTCTTGTTGCAGGAACTCTTGATTTTCCTCATACCCTTGATTCGCAACTTGTTCTGCAATATCAACAAGATCTGCTAGTGTTATGTTTGTTGCTTTCTCAAATATGTCCTCTTCCTCGACATTCACCTGCCCCATTGGAGCTTTTGTGTCCCCCTGTGATGTTTCTCTAGGATTAGGGATTTCCTACATAGGCATATTGAAGGTTGGCCTAGTTGGTCTTAATTTTCTGGGAGGGATTTCACATTTTTCTTTGGCTGCAAGATGAACAGTGTCAACCTTCGACCTCTTAGAGCTTGGTACTTCTTTTTTTGCCAGTTGCTTTTTAGCTTTTCCCTTTCTTATCTTTGCTTCTCTCTTTTATGCCCTAGTTCTCATTAGGATGCCAAGAGGAACATCCTCATTAGAATCTAGAGAGGAACTTTCTTCGTCTGAGTGCTCTGTCTCAAAAGAACTAATCTATATGGTTTTTTCTACTACAAGAGGGTTTATACTAGGGCCTGCGCCAAAGGTTGAAGCATCAAGAGTGGCTTCAGTTGTGCTCAATCTCCTGCTAGACCTACGAGGTTGAGGTAAAAGCCTAGGTCACAAATGCTCTTGACCAATTTGATCAATATTTACGAATTCTTCCCAAGTCATCATAGACACATCATGCAGAGACTTCTCAACTAACAATTTGATCAAACAATGGTGGGAAACAAAATTGTCCCTACCTTTTCAAGTCTAGGCTACCATGATTGAAAGAAGGTGGTATAGCACGTTTGACACATTCATCCTCCTCCCGTGCCTCATGTGATTCAAGAGTTTGAAGTGCACAGAATGTAGATTTGACTGGCGACATTCACAGGTGATGTATTTTATAACATAAACAGCTATTTTTTTTTCTATGGATCGAGTAGAGAGGTTCTCTTCACACCTTGTTTGTCCATGCTCAATGGAGGGTCACCAAGTTCTGTAAATTTGGCCCTAGCTGACTTGGCATCTCTGGAAGCAGGGTAATTTTCACTGTCGGCGGGCAACCCTGTAACTTCTATAATCCTTTCTTCAGTCACCATGACCTCCAGCCCTTTTACCATGGCCTTTCCTTTAGACAATGTTTGGGAAAATTCTAATGCAATGTCTTCATTAAAACCATCCAGCTTCATGAAATAGTCTAACCACCCACAGTTCCTTAATTCAGCCTAGCAGGGTGCATCCTACAGTAATACATTGTGAACCGTGGGTTCATTTCGAATTAACCCACCTCCCATTGTTTGCAATCAACAATCACTCTGCAAAGTTTTCCTTCCTACAACACTGCTAAATTTCCAATGCCAATGTCGTCTAAATTTTCCCTTTTTGTTTTACCTTCTTTTTTTTTACCTTTTAGCGACTTAAGATTATGACAAGATCAATAGTGGCAGTAAAGGAGTAATAAAGGAAGGTTATGATGGAGAAAAATGGCAGCGGTGGTTGGTGTCACCTCACACATACGAGCAGTCATTTCACTCAGAATTCAAATTGGCTCGATTTAAACTTTGTTGACGTAGACTAGCATGGACTAACATGTGGGCAAAGTATTCACATCTTCCCCCCCAACCTAAATTTGAGCATGTGTCCTCACATGCGAGGTGGTAATGATGATTTGAAAGGGACAGGGAATAATGACATGCTATGGTGAACGTCCGTATTAATTCACAACAATTAAATGAATGCACTAAAGTCAATTAAGAAGCTACACAGATTTATGATATGGATTGTGGAAACTTATTATCATTAATTGATACCCTTCATGGGAGGGAAATTTGGTTCAACTCTCATCCTGATGATGGATCACAGAGTGTGATTTGAAACATTGATGCAAAAACTTTTGACACAATCAAATCCAGAAGCTACACAAATTTATGATATGGATTGTGGAAACTTATTATCATTAATTGATACCCTTAATGGGAGGGAAATTTGGTTCAACTCTCATCCTGATGATGGATCATAGAGTGTGATCTGAAACGTTGATGCAAAAAAATTTGACACAATCAAATCCAGAAGCTACACAAATTTTTGACAATTAAGATATAGCAATTAATGCACACATACCTAGATTCATGGAAGATTCGTTGCAAAGATTGTAGAGAAAGTAGTAGTCACCTTTTAAGAAATAAGTTGAGCAATTAATGAAAATGAGGTGGAATAAGGTGAAGTGGAATGAAGTGAAGTGATGGAAGAGAGAGAAAGGTGGAGATGGATGGTCGGATGGGTGGATGGGTGAAGAAGTGGACTCCCACAAAAGTGAAAGTCTTTATTATGACAAGGTACATTCCTTAATTAGCCAGAAGGAGGGACACTAGGTCCACTTCCCTCAGCTGCATGATTGGTGCGCACAAAGATTTGATAGGCTATTATATAGTGTCTAAATTTGTTAAGGGCATAGATTACTGCCAGCATTTCTTTTTTTGTCACTGTATAATTGAATTTAGCTCCTTGCAAGTTTTTGCTGACAAAATAAATAGCATTTTCAATAGCTCCTTCTTTCTGTCCTAAGATGGCTCCTATAGCATAGTTTGATGCATTTGTATGGATGTGGAAAGGAAGCTCCCAATTAGGTCCTTTGAATACAGGAGCATGAGTCAAAGCTACCTTCAAATCAGAAAATGCTCTGTCACAGTCTTCTATCCATTGAAATTCAACATCTTTGGTGAGAAGCGCATACAATGGTGTTGCTATTTTGCTGAAATCCTTGATGAACTGCCTATAGTAGCCTGCACATCCCAAGAAACTCCTAACATCTTTTTGTTTTGTAGGGATAGGCAGATTGGTGATCACCTCAATCTTTGCAGGGTTTACTTGAATTCCTTTGTGAGAGATGTAGTGGCCAAGAACTACACCTTCCTACATCATCATGAAAAACTTTTCACTATTTAGAAATAGATTGTGATCTTCACATCTTTGTAGGACTCTTCTGAGATTCTCCAATGCTTCATTGAAATTAGCACCATAGGTGGTGAAGTCATCCATATAAATTTCCATGCAATCATGAGAAATATTTGAAAATATGCTAATGACTGCCCTCTAAAAAGTTGTAGGTGCATTGTATAAGCCAAATGGAAGTACCGAGTAGGCATAGGTTCCCCATGGATAGGTAAAGGTGGTCTTCTCCTGGTCCTCTGGTGCAATTTGGATCTGGTTATAGCCACTGAAGCCATCTAGAAAAGAAAAGTATTATTTTCCTGCAAGTGAGTCCAAAACTTGATCTATGAAGGGTAAGGGAAAATGGTCCTTTTTGGTGGCAGCATTGAATTCCTTGTAATCAACACAAACTCGCAACTTCCCTCCCTTTATGGGCACAATCACTAATGGATACACCCACTGGCTATTTGAGATGGGGTAGATAAATCCTGCATCTAGCAATTTATGCAGTTCTCTTTTTACAATTTCTCTTAGTGCAGGGTTAATTCTTCTTTGTGGCTGTCTCACTAGGGTGCAATCATCTCTAATGTAAATTTTATGAGTGCAAAGCTTAGGGTCCAATCCCTTCATATCATGATATTCCCACACAAATTCATGTTGGTGGGTCTTCAGTAAGGTTGTTAATGACAATTGTTGTTCTTCACTTAATTTATTGTTGATAGACAGATGTTTTCCTTCTACCACTTGCACCTGTGTAGTTATCTCTATCATGGTTGATTCACTAATGCTTGGTAGTTTGAGTTCATGCAGTAGCAATGTATGAGACATACCTGTTGCTATAGGAAGAGTAGGTAGAAGTGTCTTGACTGGAACAACAAAATGAGAAGATGATGCTTCCTCCACTTCACAATGATTCTGAATTATGTTATCCAATACTTCATCTTCATCTTGAAGCTGCATGAAGGAGCTTTTGCCTAACATCATAATTTGTGCCACAAAATTAACTTCCTCGGCCTCTTCACCAACATGTGGCCATATAGAATTATCCAGATCATGTGATGGATGAGCAGGAGGGTAGAGAACAAGCTTTTTGGTGCTCTTTCCATAAAAAATGGTCATGTCTCCTGTCCTGCATCCAATATATGCATTTGTTGTTGCTAACCATGGTCTTCCTAGAATGATAGGGTACCCGTCGAGTGTGGCCTTAAGAGAAAGAATCATGAAATCTACTAGGTACTCCCATGAGTCCAGAGTTACCACAAGTTCCTCTACTACACTATCAGGTTTAATGGTTGAACTATCAGCAAGCTGCAAGATAGTAGGAGTAGGTCTCATGCTTGCAACATTTAGTTGTTGCAGGATATCCTTGATCATTACATTTATTACTGCTCCCAAGTCAATCAAAGCATTCTTTATTTGGATCCTATTTATAACAATTCCTACCACAAAACTCCCTGGGTCATTATATTTGGGAACAGTCACTTTCCCAAGCATGATGTCAGCTAGTTGTCCCACCACATGAACCGTAGTGGGGTCTTTCTTCTTCTTGCTTGGCTTCTTAAGGTATGCTTCCTTAATTGCCTTGCCATAGATTGGAACATCTTTTATGGCCTGAAATAGAGGTATCTAGACACATATATGTGTTAGTTGATCCAAGATGTTAAAGGTTGTTTCCTCCTTTTCTTCCTTTTTCTTAGCAACTTCCAATCTTTGAGGAAATGGTAGCTCTTGTTCAGTATGCTTGACTGAGACACGTTCAGGAATTTTAGGTGCACTTGGTTGAATGGGATCATTTAGAGGTTCCTCTTCCTCTTCCATAGGAAGCTCGGTAATAATGGGCATGGAAGGGGCTGGTAAAGTAGTTCCTAAATGCAAGTGGATGTCACTCACACTCACAGCATATGCAAGGAATTGATTTGAATCAGCAGGGTATATTGGTTGTTGTTGTGGTTTATTATTTGGGTTAGGTGTGGGTTGAGCTAGTAGCTGAGTAGGTTTAGGTGGATTTGAGCTTGGATTAGCAGGAGGAGGCATTATAGCAGATTGCTAGGGCTAAGAAGGTGGTTGCATGTAGCTATTTGTCTAGTTTGGCCATTGTTCTCCTCCCCTCCATTGATTTGTTTCCTACCAATTTCCTAGGGGTGGCTGCCAATTCCCCTGTGGTTGTTGCCACTGGGGTGGAGAGTTTTGGTGATTAGGCCAGGTATTTGGAGGGTTACTCCAAGGCTATGGTGGATATCCTCCATAGTTGGATGGATATGGGGGTTGCCATTGGTTACCAGATGAATAAGAATTGAAATATTTCCCAACAAAAGATAGTGGATCTGGTGGCATACCTTGTCTTGGAGCCTATGGCCTCCTTTGTGCAACATAGTAGACTTGATCTTCTTCAACTTGAATTGGCTTGAAGTTGGGTGCAATTTGCTTGATGTCAATATTAGCTATCATTTTGCATCTACAGTCCTTCTTCTTTTGTCTGCAATGAGGGAAATATTCTGCCAACATTGCCTCTGCCTCCTCTTGTTTCTTCTTAGCCTGAAGTGTATCCAGCTGAGTAGCTAGATTGTTTATAATTTCTTGCTTGAAGTTTGCCAGCAAATGAGTAATCTTCATTCTTGAAACTCCACTAGTAGATGACTTTCCCATAGAAGATTGGTAAGCTCTCCCTTTCTTTGAAGCTGTCCTAGAGTAGTTCTTGCATATCCTCTTGATATCCTCCCAAGGAACTTGGGAGATATCTCCTCCTCCCATCAGGTCCAAGGCATCAGTGCAGCTGTCATTAATTCCTCTCAGGAAAAGCAGTTTTTGTGAGTCTTCATTGAGTGTATGGTATGGATATTTCTATAGGAAAAACAAAAACCTTGCAATGTAATCCTCCAAGCTCGCATCTTCCTTTTGTTGCATCCTAAAAATGTCATCTCCTCTCATGTCATTTCCCCTGCAATACGCCTTGTATTTCTCAAGAATTTTTGTCTTCATGTCATCCCATGTCTCCACAGTATTTATGCCTAGGCTCATGAACCATCTTAATGCAACTTCTTTCAGAGTAGTAGGAAATAGCTTGAGCCTATGGGCATTGGGTATAGTCATAACTCCTGCAGAGTATGTCAAACTTGAACAAGAAGGTATTAGGATCTTTTGTGACAAGTCCATAAAACTTAGGAAGGATTGAAGCAGGGATATTTTTGAGGTTGTCTACTTCATTCTGATGAGCAATGGGGAAAGTAAAAGCCAGTTGGTTAGGTTTGTTTCTATTTGCATCACCCATACCTGCTAATGTAGTTCCAAAGCAAAGGGGTTCTCAATCATATTTTGATCTTCAGAGGAAAATTCAGAGCTATTCAGATCGGGAAATGCATCAGCAAAGGGGTTTGGATCTTCTTCTTCTTCTTCTTCTCTTGGCAGGTTCTGATATTCAACTACTTGGAATGGATCAGGATTGTTAGGAAGGAATCTCCCATGAGCATCTCTCCTCCTTCCTCTATGCATGTAGTATCAACTCACTATTAGCCAGCTCACACAAAGAATTTGAAAAAGAATAGTGGATCATTACTTTCCTAAATGAGGGGTATACTAAGAAAAAACTTTTAGAAATACTACAACAAGGAAAACTATCAATGACTTCAAAGAACTCCCTAGTTTGACACCATCCCCGACAATGGTGCCAAAAATATTGGCCTCCAACAATGATTTAACAACTAAGCCCTTACAGCTGTGATTCAAAGATTGGACATCTAAACTGAATAGTCATTTCAATCATCATGAAGGTGCATTTAATTTGTCAACCTAGGGACATGAACTTGAAATGGGTCAGCACAATATGTGCACTAAGGATCCAAAGTAGCCATTTTCATTCTACAGCTAAGAAAGACACAATGCTAAAATTAAATTGCTTGGAAAGGAATAACATAAATGTTGAACATCAACCAACAACTATACTAAGCTAAAATGCATGACATAAATGAAAATCTGAGCAAACAAACAGGAAACTACTTTGTCTGCTTTGGCTGAAGGAACAGACACAAAATGGAATTCTAGTGGCTGCAGGAACAGTTAGTGCCATATTTTTAACTAATTACTGAACAGAAAATAATAACTAAACAAAAGGACAGAATGCTCACCAAGTGGGCCCCCTTGGATGAGTATCCCTTAAGACAAATGTAAACTCCGGTGCACAAACTTATAAACTCATTTTATTCATGGGAAAACACAAGTACAATAGCGCATCATGACTGTATTGCTAAAAATCTAAGAATGTGAGTACATCATTAGATTAAACAACCTCCTAAGAACGAGCATCTGGGTCTTATTTATAGGAAAAGAAGCTACTAACTAATCACCTAGCAAGGTAGTCAACTCCAATAGATTAGGAGGACACCACTTTAGGGAAAGCATGAAAAGTGGAGAGGTAATTACACATGCATGGAATCTGGTCAAGCATGTTGCCTTAACGCAGATTTAGCACAACAGTAACACCTATATTCACTCAACAACAATAAATACCATTTACAAGGTGGTTACAACTTTGATTTAAATGAGGAATCTCCCATCGTCGAGATCCTTCCCTCCATTGACCTTCGAATGGCCACCTTGTTGACCGTTACGGCGAATGACCACCTATCAAAGTCTTCTTCCATTTCATAGGCCTCTAATCACATCTGCATGGAAATATTAGTATGCACAATAATCACATATTTGTAACTATCTTAAAGAACATTCATTAATCCACATGTAGAATTAACACAAATAGTCCATATAACATGTCGATGTCATTAAAGATTTGCATAAATAAAATTAGGCCCAATGTCTATGGTTTTGAGGAAATATCAACATTCAAACATCAAGGTCCATGACAACTTCAACAAATAGATCATAAATTCTACCAAAATTAAACCATAAACTAGACTCATCACCCTTGATGTATAAATCAGAAGATATGCAATGAAGTGCTTCAATGGATGACTTGATAATACTTGATTGCTTGAATGCTTGTGAATTATTAAGTGAATGGATGATTGAATGCTTGATGACTTATGAGATAGTAGGAGATAGGAGATGTAAAATGGGGAGAAAAACCCTTGTTTACACATGATTTTACTAAAATTTCTCAAAAGTAACACATCACAGGCCAACCTCAAGGGTTAGAGTACAAAATCCCTTGAGAAATTTAAAATTATTTTGAATTTTGTGCCAAAAAGGACTAAGTCGCCCCTATTGGTGACTTAGTCCCACTTAAGAAAATTAAGTGGGTGTCAGGAATTAAAGGGCATTAAATGTTTTTTAATAGGAATATCCTCAAAAACACACTTAAAAACAGTCGAAAAGTATATTAAAGGGTCATTTAAACATGAGAAAGGGTTGAATTAGTGATGACAAGTCTAGAAAAGTGTGGAAGTCAGTTACAACACTTTAAAATAAGACTTGGTAAGTAATAAAAAAGGAGTTATTTAGGTGAATTATGATGAAAGGGTCCTAGAAAAGTGTGAAAGTGGGTTACAACACTTCACAACACCTTTACGAGACAACTTAGAAGTCTTAATGATTCACAAGGGTCCAAGACCTAATGTGAACGTGTTGACCACATTACAACATTAAACCTAGGAAAAAACAACCCAAAGTCCACTAGAAGGGCCTGAACATGAAAAAGTAAAAGGGTTACTTTTTTTGTGTCCACAATTAGCCCCCAGTTTAGTGAGAGGATGAACTTGCTTCAAACTCGCACTAAAGTAGTCGATCATGCAACCAAGAGGGGTCTGAATGCATTAATGCTTGATGAGATGAGATAACAGTAATCAAGAGGGATGATCAAGCCCCCAGGATTATGATCCCATGGAAAATCAAACATGAACACAAAGGAACACACACAATGACAAGAAAAGATGGAAGAAAGCTTCGATCATCTGTCCAGCTTATTATGGATTAGATCTAAGTTGTTTTTTTGAAAAAGAAAATGTGTACTCACTCTGGGGCTATGAGACTTATGGTTGTTCGTTGGGTGAGAAATCCCAAGTATACTCACTCTAGGGCCACAAAACTTCTAGTTGTCCACGGGGTGAGAAGGCCCAAAAAGGTGAGAAACATATGCTCGGTTGGTATGCACTCACACAAGCAAGTGGCTATGGGGAAAATTCGTGTCACTAAATGGGTTTTCCCACTCAACCATATCAAAGTTATACCGCCTGATAACTTTAATAAGGTGCCACAAAGGACAATGTCAGTTTGTGCTTCATGAGATAGGCAAAGCTTCGTATGCTTAGAACTCATGAACAAATGCAGAGGTACCACAAGCATGCAAGCTGCATTATGCAAGGTGGCCATATGAATGCAAAATGCAAAAATGTAAAATGTAAAAGATGTTCAAATGAGTCTTGTTTAGTTCATGTGAGGTCTATAACTTAGGGAACATTGTGTCCAATGTCTCCAAGAGAGGACCAATCAAAGAATAGGAAAATTCGCAACTTAGGGGATGCAATGCGTTGCATCAGGCCAGTAAGAGGAATGTAATATGCTTAGATAGATCACACTTATGAAGGACATCATACCCAATGTCATCCACAAAGTGACAAACACGTCATATGAAGTAACAAGGTTGCACTAAGAAACAAGAAAAATGAAAATGAATAATGCCAATGTATGCCCCCACTTTAAAGGAATTGCTACACACCGTTCTGTGAGTAATTACTTTGAAGTAGCAAATGAAAAATGCAAAAAGAAACAAGACATGAGAGCCAAATTGGAAAGCCTCTATGCCAAGTCATACATTTTTGAGTAAGGTTGTGTCATGTGAGTGAAAAAGAAAACAAAAGAAAGGAGGGTTTCCCCCTAGAAAGGAACACACCAAACACATAAGGGATCTATGGATTTTGGGTCATTATGTTTGTTGCTGCAATGTTTTGATTAAAGAGCTCAGAACTGTCATCATTCCCCAAAACACATAGAACTAGAAGAATGACACAAAGAGAGAGAAAACAAAAGAAAAAGAAAATCTTTTTTGGGTCAACATCGAAGAGACATTGCAGTCTCAATGCTTTGCATTGTCCCCAAAAGGAAAACACAAGCAAAAAAGAACACAAAAAGGCAAAAGCAAAGGAATTTTTTTTGGGTCAACATGAAGGAGACATGTCGGCCTTAATGCTTTGCATCATCCCTAAAAGGGAAACACAAACAAAAGTGAAAAAGAAATGAAAAGGACCTTTTGGGTCAACATGGAAGAGACATAGGTCGTCTCAACGCTTTGTGTCATCCTCAAAAGGAAAACACAAAATAAAATTGAAAAAGGAAATGTATGACATATAGAAGAATAAAGGGACAAATAGAGGAAGTGCACAAAGAGAGAACACCAAACACACATTACGGGGGAACATGATACGCACATAGAATCACAAATAAAAGAGCAAATTAAAAAAAACTCTAGAGGCTAGCAAGGCGAATGCAAGTCAACCATCTAACAAGTCATCCGCCTCCTAGTTATGTTCAGTGTATTGCGAGGGCGGTTGACTGTCCAATGGGGGAATTGCAAGAGCCAAACTAGGGGAAGTGTCAAGTTCTTCACTGGGTGTGAGAGATTTATCATTTAAGCTCATGGAAGAGGAGAATAAAGAATTCAGATCGTTATGCACCTTTTCATCTATCTTAGAGATATCATCATCATCATCTAGATTAATCACGACGAGGGGATGGATGGTAATCTCCAAGGAAGGATGAATCAAGAGTTGGGGTTGTTGAATCATATCATTTTGTTGCAATTGTTGTAACGTACTATCTTTTGGCGGATCAGGAGGGTGGGCTGATATTACTTTTGTTAAAGGCAGAGGTTGATTTTCTTTGTTGGCTTGTAATTGATGAGTGAGAAGACGATGACAATGCCTATGCTCCCTAGCACCATGGTTTCTTTCGATTCTATTTTGAAGTTGTTGAGTTGTAAGAGCAGGTTGATCCAGCATAGGTTCCTTTTCTTCCAGAGGGGAAAGAAAGCAAGGAACCGAAGGAGATGGGTCAATCACTTTCTCTTTAGATTTATAAACTTGTTTAATGTGAGGGGGCATGATGGGATTGGTTTCATTATCTCGTGGACATTTATAGGAAGAAGGGGAAGTGTTTAGGGGTAGTTGATCTAAGTTTTCTTGTTCAGGTTCAGGTTCAAGCATTGTCTCGTCAAGGATTGGGATAATGGAAGTGGATGGGGATTGGTTACGAAGGGACAATTCAACAATTTTCTTTGCTTTAAACTTTTGATAAGAAATGAAAAATAAATCCTTGCGAGGTGTGATGGGCTCCATGGGTTATGGACAAAAGGCTTCTAAGGAGATATTTCCTTTAGAAGACAAAGGGTTAAAGCCTCTATGGTGGATAGTGAATATGTCATTGTCATGCAAAAAATTTAAACATTTGTGTATGACTGGAGGAACAACTTTCATTGAGCAAAGCCATTGATAGCCTAGCCACATATGAAATTGATCTGATTGTGGAATGATAGAAAATGTAACATCCATTGTCTTAGATCCTATTTGTAACGGAAGAGTGATCGATCCAATCATAGGATCCAATCATAGGGCACACGAAACCATTATGTGTTTGTATTCATGCTCTTGGTTTGTCATAGGTATCCTAATAAAGATCATGCAAGACCAATAATTCCTCCATGATCACATTCTCACAACAAGCAGGATCTACGAATATCCCATTAGTGGGTTTATTATAAATACGTCCAGCTATGTACAGAGGGCCATCGGGAAGATTTGGAAGAATATCTTTAGAAGTGAAAGTAATATCAAGATTTTCTTAGGTTGGCCCTTACAAGGGATGACGTCTATTGCTCCCACCATTTCATCCATAGGATTAAGAGGGGGTGTGTGTGAAATATTATCAATATTTTTAGTCTCTTTATTAACAATCATCACATCATTATTTTGAGTTTTACAAGCTTTGACAAATGACATGTTATGTTTAGGCATGGGATTGGTAAAAAATTGCAAATCTTGGTTGGGTGGGGCACGAATGTATTTCCTTTTGTATTACCATTTGAAATAGATAGACGACCAGAGTCAATGAGGTCTTGCACTATGTGTTTAAGATGATTACATTACTCTGTGTCATGTTTGTTTTGTCTATGATAATGGCAATAGGCGTTAGGTTGGAAGGTTGGAGGCAAAGGTTTGGTCGTATCTAATGGTTTAAAAAGAGGTAAATAAATCATTTGTTGCTATATAAGTTGGGTCATGGTGTTATGAAGGGTGTCTGGAAATTGTGTAAACTGTCATTTTGGATCTCCATAACTATAAGGGACCACAACTTTAATAGTTACGACTTGGTTGTTGATAGGTTGAGATGGTTGTTGAGGAGGGGGGTTGAATTGTAAAACCCTTTGTTTGGTTTTCCAAAGTTTTGTGTGTTGTTTTGGGTGCTTTGTTCAGAATTCTCAGCTCGGCTAGAAGTGGACTTTGAATCACAACTAGTAACCGAGTTGTGATAGTCACAAAGGGTTGTGCATAAGTGCATGAAAGAAGGGAATTTCATCATGGTCAATTTATCCTGCATTTGAGTTTGAAAGTTTTTGATAAACATCTTTTGGAGATGTGAATCAGGGATCTTGACATCTACTTGAGCATACAATGACTGATAGCATGAAATGAAAATAGTGACTTTTTCATCCGCATTTTGTTTACATCTCATTAAATCATCCATTGTCTTTTTCGGAGTCATATGGACTTGGAAATGACTTATAAAGGCATCAACAAGTTCATTAAAAAATCAAATTGAATGATTAGGTAAGTTTGAAAACCACTACAAAGCAGTGTCCTTTAAAGTCCTAGGAAACAGTTTGGCTAATAATTTATCGTCAAGGACAAAATCACTACATAAGGTTGTATAAGCATTGACATGATTAGTAGGATCTCCTTTACCTCTGTACTTCTCAAACTTAGGCATCTCAATTCCTTGTGGCATCGGCGTTCTTAAGATTTCCAAGGATAATGGGCTACTACGAACATAGTAGGTGGGTGGTGCGGTGTGGTTTTGGTTTATGGTAGATATTTGTTGTTGCATGGAAGAAACAATTTGAAAGAGTTGTGTAATGAGAGGTTCAGTGTAAGTGGGATGAGGTGGAAGAGATAATGGTGATGGAGTGTAAGTAGTGTTGGGACAAGTGAAGGAGACACTAAGAGGGGTGAAGGTGGTGGAGGATGGAACATTCGATTCCACAAAAGAACTAGGGATGCTAGTTGGAATAGAAAAAGAAGGAGTCACATGACAAACTAGTTGCATGGTTGTTGTCATTTGAGGAGTGGTATAAGTGGGTATGGATGCTACGGTTGAAAGAGGAGGAATGTGAGATCCTCCTTGGCTAACCATAGTGTTTGTTGGTTGAGATGTGTTAGAGGCATTCTTTTGGTTTATCTCAACAATTTGTTTCATGACATCTAAGCCCTCATCACTTTCAAGCATTTGATGGATTTTGTCTATTGCAGGGATGGCAGTGGTGGAAATGTTTTCAAGACATAAGTTTTGTTGCAAGTGTGCTAGATCCTCATGAATGTTAATGACTTTATCTTGCGAAATGGAACTAGTTTGTGTGTCAACATGCATTGTTTGTGAAGGTAAAGGTGTACTAGTGGTAGTATCCATGCCTAATGCACCATTGTCCATACTAGGAGTAGGAGCTCGAGACAACCCAAGGTCCACAATGAGTGTGTTATCCTGGGATGCCATGAGTCGAGAACTTCTTCTCACTAAAGTATTATCAATAGGGCACCAAACACTCATACAAATGCCACAAGAGATGGGGTAGATGCAAATGCAATGCAATCTAGGACAAATAAAATGCAAATAACAATTTTTTTGTAAATTGAAATAGAAATGCAATACCAGAAAATAGAAGTACAAAAAATACCCAGAAATTGCCAGAAAATTTAGTGCAAAATGAGTCAGAGGACTAAGTCGCCCAATGTGGCGATTTAGTCCCACTAATGATTTTTTTGAGATGTTTCAGAATTTTTGAATGCAATTTTATGTGGTTCAAATGTACAGATGTAGCTATAGTATGAAATGCAAGTTATTTGAGCTTTTCACTAATGCAATTTTGAAAACCCTAGGATGTAATTTAATCAATACAATCTCTAATGCAATGTAAATGAAACCTAGGATGCACTTAAAATCAGAAGAAAAGATGTTCAAAAGTTGGTTTCACCAAAATGTGGACAATGATTTTGGGTTGCCCACACTTGCTTTGCTCCTTCTAGGGTTTTTCACCTAAAAGGAGGGAGAAATGGGGTCCAAAATGCAATTGTATACACTCAAAGTTAATGTGTATGAGATGTATTATGTCTAATTAAGATGTACTAATGCACTAATTTGAAAATGAAAAGATCTAATGATGCAAAACCTAAGAAATGTGAAGTGCTAGAAAACACAATGTGATATGCAAAAATACCTAAAAATGCAAGTAAATGAGGAAATAATAGAACAAAATTAGAGAGGTGCACCTAGAATTTGAAACTTGATGCTGGGAGATTCTGGAATCCTAAAAAATTGACTGAAAAGGTTGACTGGGACACTTACGCCAGGCTGGGCAACTTAGTCCCAGTTTCGGGAAACTTTGCCGAAATAGGAATTACCAAATGGGTATCCAAAAATGTCAAAATCACTTTTTAGGCCTGGAAGTAGGACTAATTTGCTAGTAGTGATGACTTAGTCCTCCTACAAATCATGGGAATTTTGGGGCAGAATCTTGTAGCCTCAGGTATGCACTTTCTTTTATGACAGGTGTCTGCACTCGATTCTATAGAAAACGGGGTAAAAAGTGTCTCCAAGCTTGAATTAGGGTTGTGATGACCTGATTGACTTTGAAGACTCCTTGAACACTTTTCAACACCTCTTTACTTGACAAACCTGCATAAAAAGTTTGCAAACACACATGCAAAATGGGAAAAATGGTTGAGGGTTAGAGAATAGGGATTTGCCTTGGTCAAACCCCACTTTGGTAATCAAACCCTTTGAAATGAAATGAAATATGAAGAGAATGATAAATAAACAACATGCAATGTCATAAACTTACCAAACCCTTGATATTTAAATCTGAAGATATGCAACGAAGTGCTCCAATGGATGACTTGATAAAGATTGATTGCTTGAATGCTTGTGAATTATTAAGTGAATGGATGCTTGAATGTTTGATGACTTATGAGATTGTAGGAGATAGGAGATGTAAAATGAGGAGAAAAACTCTTATTTATACATGATTTTACTAAAATTTCCCAAAAGTAACACATTACAAACCGATCTTGAGGGTTAGAGGACAAAATCCTGCTAGAAATTTAAAATTATTTTGAATTTTGTGCCAAAAAGGACTAAGTCACCCCTATTGGCGACTTAGTCCCACTTAAGCAAATTAAGTGGATGTCATAAATTAAAGGGCATTAAATGTTTTCTAACGAGAATATCCTCAAAAACACACTTAAAAACGGTCGAAAATTGTATTAAAGGGTCATTTAAACATGAGAAAGGGTTGAATTAGTGATGACAAGTCTAGAAAAGCATGAAAGTGGGTTACAACACTTTAAAATAAGACTTGGTAAGTAATAAAAAGGAGTTATTTAGGTGAATTATGATGAAAGGGTCCTAGAAAAGTGTGAAAGTGGGTTACAACACCTTTACAAGACAACCTAGAAGTCTTAATGATTCACAAGGGTCCAAGACCTAATGTGAACGTGTTGACTACATTACAACATTAAACCTAGGAAAAATCAAGCCAAAGTCCACTAGAAGGGCCTGAACATGAAAAAGTAGAAGGGTTAATTTTTCCATGTCCACAATAAATTTCATGCTTATAGGATAAAAATGAATTGGATTAAAGGAGGAGATAAAGGGGACTATATTTTTTTATATTTAAAATCCCAAACAAAAAAATTGGTCCATTTTTTATATGTAATACATTGAATGAGAATATAGAGGAATTTAAAGATTTTAACAATAATTTATTTACTATAAAGGATGATAATATCAAGAGCAAAGAAGCTAAAAATTTCTGTGAAAATTCTACCTGCGAACATGTGAAATCAACTAATCAAGTAACATTGAATCAAAGCAAATTAAATAAGATACTGATCAATCAAAGACATATTCTCAATAAAATTTGATTAACACAATAAAGAGATT
>VDFB02266223.1:0-67929 GCA_007258455.2 Sequoia sempervirens
CTCAAAAGGAAAACACAAAATAAAATTGAAAAAGGAAATGTATGACATATAGAAGAATAAAGGGACAAATAGAGGAAGTGCACAAAGAGAGAACACCAAACACACATTACGGGGGAACATGATACGCACATAGAATCACAAATAAAAGAGCAAATTAAAAAAAACTCTAGAGGCTAGCAAGGCGAATGCAAGTCAACCATCTAACAAGTCATCCGCCTCCTAGTTATGTTCAGTGTATTGCGAGGGCGGTTGACTGTCCAATGGGGGAATTGCAAGAGCCAAACTAGGGGAAGTGTCAAGTTCTTCACTGGGTGTGAGAGATTTATCATTTAAGCTCATGGAAGAGGAGAATAAAGAATTCAGATCGTTATGCACCTTTTCATCTATCTTAGAGATATCATCATCATCATCTAGATTAATCACGACGAGGGGATGGATGGTAATCTCCAAGGAAGGATGAATCAAGAGTTGGGGTTGTTGAATCATATCATTTTGTTGCAATTGTTGTAACGTACTATCTTTTGGCGGATCAGGAGGGTGGGCTGATATTACTTTTGTTAAAGGCAGAGGTTGATTTTCTTTGTTGGCTTGTAATTGATGAGTGAGAAGACGATGACAATGCCTATGCTCCCTAGCACCATGGTTTCTTTCGATTCTATTTTGAAGTTGTTGAGTTGTAAGAGCAGGTTGATCCAGCATAGGTTCCTTTTCTTCCAGAGGGGAAAGAAAGCAAGGAACCGAAGGAGATGGGTCAATCACTTTCTCTTTAGATTTATAAACTTGTTTAATGTGAGGGGGCATGATGGGATTGGTTTCATTATCTCGTGGACATTTATAGGAAGAAGGGGAAGTGTTTAGGGGTAGTTGATCTAAGTTTTCTTGTTCAGGTTCAGGTTCAAGCATTGTCTCGTCAAGGATTGGGATAATGGAAGTGGATGGGGATTGGTTACGAAGGGACAATTCAACAATTTTCTTTGCTTTAAACTTTTGATAAGAAATGAAAAATAAATCCTTGCGAGGTGTGATGGGCTCCATGGGTTATGGACAAAAGGCTTCTAAGGAGATATTTCCTTTAGAAGACAAAGGGTTAAAGCCTCTATGGTGGATAGTGAATATGTCATTGTCATGCAAAAAATTTAAACATTTGTGTATGACTGGAGGAACAACTTTCATTGAGCAAAGCCATTGATAGCCTAGCCACATATGAAATTGATCTGATTGTGGAATGATAGAAAATGTAACATCCATTGTCTTAGATCCTATTTGTAACGGAAGAGTGATCGATCCAATCATAGGATCCAATCATAGGGCACACGAAACCATTATGTGTTTGTATTCATGCTCTTGGTTTGTCATAGGTATCCTAATAAAGATCATGCAAGACCAATAATTCCTCCATGATCACATTCTCACAACAAGCAGGATCTACGAATATCCCATTAGTGGGTTTATTATAAATACGTCCAGCTATGTACAGAGGGCCATCGGGAAGATTTGGAAGAATATCTTTAGAAGTGAAAGTAATATCAAGATTTTCTTAGGTTGGCCCTTACAAGGGATGACGTCTATTGCTCCCACCATTTCATCCATAGGATTAAGAGGGGGTGTGTGTGAAATATTATCAATATTTTTAGTCTCTTTATTAACAATCATCACATCATTATTTTGAGTTTTACAAGCTTTGACAAATGACATGTTATGTTTAGGCATGGGATTGGTAAAAAATTGCAAATCTTGGTTGGGTGGGGCACGAATGTATTTCCTTTTGTATTACCATTTGAAATAGATAGACGACCAGAGTCAATGAGGTCTTGCACTATGTGTTTAAGATGATTACATTACTCTGTGTCATGTTTGTTTTGTCTATGATAATGGCAATAGGCGTTAGGTTGGAAGGTTGGAGGCAAAGGTTTGGTCGTATCTAATGGTTTAAAAAGAGGTAAATAAATCATTTGTTGCTATATAAGTTGGGTCATGGTGTTATGAAGGGTGTCTGGAAATTGTGTAAACTGTCATTTTGGATCTCCATAACTATAAGGGACCACAACTTTAATAGTTACGACTTGGTTGTTGATAGGTTGAGATGGTTGTTGAGGAGGGGGGTTGAATTGTAAAACCCTTTGTTTGGTTTTCCAAAGTTTTGTGTGTTGTTTTGGGTGCTTTGTTCAGAATTCTCAGCTCGGCTAGAAGTGGACTTTGAATCACAACTAGTAACCGAGTTGTGATAGTCACAAAGGGTTGTGCATAAGTGCATGAAAGAAGGGAATTTCATCATGGTCAATTTATCCTGCATTTGAGTTTGAAAGTTTTTGATAAACATCTTTTGGAGATGTGAATCAGGGATCTTGACATCTACTTGAGCATACAATGACTGATAGCATGAAATGAAAATAGTGACTTTTTCATCCGCATTTTGTTTACATCTCATTAAATCATCCATTGTCTTTTTCGGAGTCATATGGACTTGGAAATGACTTATAAAGGCATCAACAAGTTCATTAAAAAATCAAATTGAATGATTAGGTAAGTTTGAAAACCACTACAAAGCAGTGTCCTTTAAAGTCCTAGGAAACAGTTTGGCTAATAATTTATCGTCAAGGACAAAATCACTACATAAGGTTGTATAAGCATTGACATGATTACTAGGATCTCCTTTACCTCTGTACTTCTCAAACTTAGGCATCTCAATTCCTTGTAGCATCGGTGTTCTTAAGATTTCCAAGGATAATGGGCTACTACGAACATAGTAGGTGGGTGGTGCGGTGTGGTTTTGGTTTATGGTAGATATTTGTTGTTGCATGGAAGAAACAATTTGAAAGAGTTGTGTAATGAGAGGTTCAGTGTAAGTGGGATGAGGTGGAAGAGATAATGGTGATGGAGTGTAAGTAGTGTTGGGACAAGTGAAGGGGACACTAAGAGGGGTGAAGGTGGTGGAGGATGGAACATTCGATTCTACAAAAGAACTAGGGATGCTAGTTGGAATAGAGAAAGAAGGAGTCACATGACAAACTAGTTGCATGGTTGTTGTCACTTGAGGAGTGGTATAAGTGGGTATGGATGCTACGGTTGAAAGAGGAGGAATGTGAGATCCTCCTTGGCTAACCATAGTGTTTGCTGGTTGAGATGTGTTAGAGGCATGCTTTTGGTATATCTCAACAATTTGTTTCATGACATCTAAGCCCTCATCACTTTCAAGCATTTGATGGATTTTTTCTATTGCAGGGATGGCAGTGGTGGAAATGTTTTCAAGAAATAAGTTTTGTTGCAAGTGTGCTAGATCCTCATGAATGTTAATGACTTTATCTTGCGAAATGGAACTAGTTTGTGTGTCAACATGCATTATTTGTGAAGGTAAAGGTGTACTAGTGGTAGTATCCATGCCTAATGCACCATTGTCCATACTAGGAGTAGGAGCTCGAGACAACCCAAGGTCCACAATGAGTGTGTTATCGTGGGATGCCATGAGTCGAGGACTTCTTCTCACTAAAGTATTATCAATAGGGCACCAAACACTCATACAAATGCCACAAGAGATGGGGTAGATGCAAATGCAATGCAATCTAGGACAAATAAAATGCAAATAACAATTTTTTTGTAAATTGAAATAGAAATGCAATACCAGAAAATAGAAGTACAAAAAATACCCAGAAATTGCCAGAAAATTTAGTGCAAAATGAGTCAGAGGACTAAGTCGCCCAATGTGGCGATTTAGTCCCACTAATGATTTTTTTGAGATGTTTCAGAATTTTTGAATGCAATTTTATGTGGTTCAAATGTACAGATGTAGCTATAGTATGAAATGCAAGTTATTTGAGCTTTTCACTAATGCAATTTTGAAAACCCTAGGATGTAATTTAATCAATACAATCTCTAATGCAATGTAAATGAAACCTAGGATGCACTTAAAATCAGAAGAAAAGATGTTCAAAAGTTGGTTTCACCAAAATGTGGACAATGATTTTGGGTTGCCCACACTTGCTTTGCTCCTTCTAGGGTTTTTCACCTAAAAGGAGGGAGAAATGGGGTCCAAAATGCAATTGTATACACTCAAAGTTAATGTGTATGAGATGTATTATGTCTAATTAAGATGTACTAATGCACTAATTTGAAAATGAAAAGATCTAATGATGCAAAACCTAAGAAATGTGAAGTGCTAGAAAACACAATGTGATATGCAAAAATACCTAAAAATGCAAGTAAATGAGGAAATAATAGAACAAAATTAGAGAGGTGCACCTAGAATTTGAAACTTGATGCTGGGAGATTCTGGAATCCTAAAAAATTGACTGAAAAGGTTGACTGGGACACTTACGCCAGGCTGGGCAACTTAGTCCCAGTTTCGGGAAACTTTGCCGAAATAGGAATTACCAAATGGGTATCCAAAAATGTCAAAATCACTTTTTAGGCCTGGAAGTAGGACTAATTTGCTAGTAGTGATGACTTAGTCCTCCTACAAATCATGGGAATTTTGGGGCAGAATCTTGTAGCCTCAGGTATGCACTTTCTTTTATGACAGGTGTCTGCACTCGATTCTATAGAAAACGGGGTAAAAAGTGTCTCCAAGCTTGAATTAGGGTTGTGATGACCTGATTGACTTTGAAGACTCCTTGAACACTTTTCAACACCTCTTTACTTGACAAACCTGCATAAAAAGTTTGCAAACACACATGCAAAATGGGAAAAATGGTTGAGGGTTAGAGAATAGGGATTTGCCTTGGTCAAACCCCACTTTGGTAATCAAACCCTTTGAAATGAAATGAAATATGAAGAGAATGATAAATAAACAACATGCAATGTCATAAACTTACCAAACCCTTGATATTTAAATCTGAAGATATGCAACGAAGTGCTCCAATGGATGACTTGATAAAGATTGATTGCTTGAATGCTTGTGAATTATTAAGTGAATGGATGCTTGAATGTTTGATGACTTATGAGATTGTAGGAGATAGGAGATGTAAAATGAGGAGAAAAACTCTTATTTATACATGATTTTACTAAAATTTCCCAAAAGTAACACATTACAAACCGATCTTGAGGGTTAGAGGACAAAATCCTGCTAGAAATTTAAAATTATTTTGAATTTTGTGCCAAAAAGGACTAAGTCGCCCCTATTGGCGACTTAGTCCCACTTAAGAAAATTAAGTGGATGTCATAAATTAAAGGGCATTAAATGTTTTCTAACGAGAATATCCTCAAAAACACACTTAAAAATGGTCGAAAGTGTATTAAAGGGTCATTTAAACATGATAAAGGGTTGAATTAGTGATGACAAGTCTAGAAAAGCATGAAAGTGGGTTACAACACTTTAAAATAAGACTTGGTAAGTAATAAAAAGCAGTTATTTAGGTGAATTATGATGAAAGGGTCCTAGAGAAGTGTGAAAGTGGGTTACAACACCTTTACAAGACAACCTAGAAGTCTTAATGATTCACAAGGGTCCAAGACCTAATGTGAACATGTTGACCACATTAAAACATTAAACCTAGGCAAAATCAAGCCAAAGTCCACTAGAAGGGCCTGAACATGAAAAAGTAGAAGGGTTAATTTTTCCATGTCCACAATAAATTTCATGCTTATAGGATAAAAATGAATTGGATTAAAGGAGGAGATAAAGGGGACTATATTTTTTTATATTTAAAATCCCAAACAAAAAAATTGGTCCATTTTTTATATGTAATACATTGAATGAGAATATAGAGGAATTTAAAGATTTTAACAATAATTTATTTACTATAAAGGATGATAATATCAAGAGCAAAGAAGCTAAAAATTTCTGTGAAAATTCTACCTGCGAACATGTGAAATCAACTAATCAAGTAACATTGAATCAAAGCAAATTAAATAAGATACTGATCAATCAAAGACATATTCTCAATAAAATTTGATTAACACAATAAAGAGATTCAAATCAAAACAATAAACATAATTCAAAGCAAATTGAACCTAACTATTATGCAAACCTCTCAATCCCATCGTGGATTGATGCATAATGAGTGGATGTGGATGTGGATGGCTTAGTTTATGCATTATCCATTATTGTGTAAAAATATTTGATGATGAAGATTGATGAAGTTGATTCACAAGATGCTCTCAAATTGCTCCAATGAAGTCATCAACTCGAGATTATAACTTTTCTTGAAGGCTTGTAGATAAATTCATGTTAAATGGTGAAGTATTTATAGATTTAAGAGATATTGATCAATGGTGAGGATGGAAAAGGATGACCAAGGGATGAAATTGAATGAAAGATGAAGACATGGATCATGGATTGATCAAGTGGTTGAGATTACATGATGCATGGATCAAGAATTATATCAATGGTCTAAAGTCCATGAGAGACCAAACCAATTCCCTTAATTTTAGGAATCCATGTGATAGATATTTTCATTTGGAGGGAAATATTTGAATTTGAAAAGGGTATATTCCAAGGGAATATTCTTTGTGCAAGTTGAGAAAATTGGAGGATTGGAAAGAAATTAGCTAATTAAATAATTAATTAAAATCATTTAATTGTGCAAATGGATGAATTGGGACTTTTAATTAAACAATTAGAAATTATTTAATCAAAGAGAATTATGAAATTTAATTAAACAATTTTAATCAAGTGAGAGGAATATTAGCATGAAAATGATGAATTAACCAAATAACTTTAGTTTTTCAATTAATAGGAGAATATGGTGAATTTAACTAAATAATTGATATTATTTAATTAAATATATGAATTAGGTGATAATGATAAAAAAAATGATTTTAGTAAGTGAGATTAGGTGTGTGATATGCTTAGGACATTTTTAGGTGTCTACACTACCCAAAAAACTCAATGAAAGAGGGAGTAGTGGAATTAAAAAAATATAGTATTAAGGAATTGATAAAGTATATCAAGTCCTTTGAGAATGAGAAATGTCTAAGAGATGATGAGATTACATTTGAATTCTATAAATCTAATATTGATCAAATTTTAGATGGTCTCTTAAAGGTTTATAACAAATCCATAGAAAAAGGTTCTCTTTACAAAAATATTAATAAAGGAATCATAAAATTGTTTCCTAAATATCTAGGGATAAATCTTATAAAATATTAAAGGCCTATAAATTTTCTTAATGTTTCCTATAAAATGTTATCCAAACATCTAGCTTGAAGGTTCACAAATACTCTCCCAAAGATTATTTTGGCATCCAAAATAGATTCATAAAAGGAAAGTATGTTTTAGATAATTCAATTACCAACCAAGAGAGATTGGATTGGGCTAATAGATATAATCAAGAGCTATGTATGATGTTGCTAGAATTTGAGAAGGCCTCTAATAGAGTTGAATAATCACTTATCATTCTTATCTTGGAATTTTATTAAATCTTAAATTATTTAGTATAGTCAAAATTATTTAACAAGATTCCCAAGCATATATTGATATAAATGGTTCACTCTTTGATCTATTATATTTGCAATGATTTATAAGCCAAGTTTATCTTTTAGCTCTAACTTTTTTTTAATTACTTCAATTGCTTCTATTATATTTTAAGGTCTAAAAAAATTAAAGGTCCTATAAAGGGAATTTATCAACCAAATAATGATAACTTGATAGTATTCAATTTGTTGATAACATTTCATTATTTTCAGAATCGATTGAAGGAAAATTTGATAATATTATGAGTAGATAATATATATTATAGGGCATTTGGAGCTAAGATTTCTAAAAATAAATATGTTGTGCTTAGTTGGAAGGATTGTCATTTAGATTGGCTTGATAAGATGAATTGGCAATGGGGGTCCTAACAAAGTTCACAAGTTTTTGGGTATAGCTTTTATATTAGCTCTTCTTTGAAATATATGTAGGAATTAATGTTTAAAAAAATTGAGAATAATAATTTCAAATGGAAATCTTATTTCCTCTCTCTTCTAAGTAGATTCCAAGTTTGTCAAAAAGTACTTTCTTCTTACAATATTTATTAATCATCCACTTGAATCTTTGGAAGCTTCCAAGTTTTAAAAAGTCGAAGCTTCCAAGTTTTAAAAAGTCGAAAGATGTTAAGGCATTTTCTTTGGTTAAATGGTATAGGTAATAAGTAAAGGCATAATGTTAATCAAGGATTATGTTGTCTCTCCAAGTCAAAATGGGGTCTAGTTCTCAAGGATATCAAATGTCAAGGTAATACTTTGGTTTTGAAATGGATAATTAACACTTTAATGGAAATGAATCTTGGAAGATATTAAGAGGAAGTGATATTAGATTGGCTAACCTAAAAATATAGAAACTGAAAAGGTCTTCATCCACATGACTTATTGTTTAGAACTTTTTGTTAAGCCTTTGGGGTCTAATTTTTTTTATAGCATTTGGAGAGCATGATAAGCTATCAAACATCTTATTATGGGGAATGATGTTTTTTTTAAAATATTGATGGCTATTTCTTTAGCTATAGATCTATTTAGTGTAATTTAGTTATTGCAAGGATGTTGTACAAAATATTGGGTATCTAAAGATGTAAATAAATTCAAGGATATATTTGAAAATGATCAATTAAGAAGTTGGGAAGGATTTGAAAAGATATTTAATATCAAGATTTTGGATAACATATATCGGAATAAGGGCACTTTGTTCTCCAAATTCAATGCTAAGAAATTGTACACTATGTATAAGGTGTTATCCAATCTAAAATGTCAAGTTGTTTTTGAAATTGATAAGATCAATGGTTTTCTATAGTAAAATTTTGTTTAAGGCCAACAAGTAGCATCACAATCAGATGCAAATACTGAACCTGATAGATACAATCTGCTAATATAGATCTCAATCTTCTACACAAATATTGATCTGCTCTAGAGACCAATTCGCACTTCAAGAACTTGAACTTGATATGAATATGAAATGAATACTGAATGAACTGAATGAATATGATGATCGAATGAGAGCAAGGAATGGTAATATATACACAATGAATGGAGAGAGACGCAACCTTTCAATATCATCATGTCGGCCTCATCAAGAGATAAGACTTTACAAATAATAAGTCATCCTTCATAGATAATCGTGCCTCTTCTTAATAAGCAAATATTAATTTATATTTAGCAAGAGACGTGTCCCAAACAATAATTTGTTCTACACCAATTAAATAGCCAATAGGCTATAATTTAATTGCTTTGATTTGATCTAGAAGATGCGACTGACGCTGTCCAATAAGCATCAACACTCCCTCTCAGCTAGGGAGTATACTTGCAGCTACACAAGACATATCACCTCAATGTGATGTCTACCACATTAGCTACAACCAAATGTGGAAAAGAAGAATATAACCTCATCGTGATATCAGATATCACCTAAACATGATATCAACCATAATGGCTACAACCATACTATGGTGTGTACAAGTGTTCATCACTTATGTGATGTCACCTCAACATGACTTTCACCATGGCTCTCCCAGAGGGTGAAACACAAGTACAAGATGTTGTCATGGAGTCACACACATGACATCCACCATGACTCTTTCAGAGGGTGGAAACAAGGGCTTTCACCTCAAATCTCAAAGAGAAATGCATTAACAAGGGATTTCGCCTCAAACTTCTCTCACAGAGAAGAACTCATTAAATAGGCTCACTAATATTGAGACTCTTTCTCAGTTAAGGTTGGATTCTCCACCATACCAAGCTTATCTCGAAAGTACACAAACTTTATTCTGGGAGAGGCTTGGTGATAATGCCTATCATCTACTCATCAATGTTGATATACCTCAACTATATAGCCTTCCACAGTACCATATCTCTAATATAGTGGTACTTGATCTCAACATGCTTGGTTCTGTCATGAAACACATGATTGAAAAAAAGCTTCACGCAACTCTGGTTATCACAATGAATGATAGTAGGCCCTATTGATTTTCCAAACAATCCTGCAAGGAGCTTACGAAGCCACACTACTTCCTGAGCTGCCATACAAGCTGCAATATACTTTGCCTCTGTTGTACTCAATGCCACAAATGATTGCTTCCTGCTGCACCAGGATATCATAGCAAAACCCAAAATGAAGCAACATCCAGAGGTGTTCTTCTGATCAGTGACACACCCTACCCAATCAGAATCGGTATAGCCATACAAATCCAAGTCTGCATCTGAAGAGTATCTCAATCCATATCCAACTGTGCCACGCAAGTATCTCAAGATATGTTTAGCTGCAATGAGATGTATTTTTCTTGGTTCACACATGAATTGACTAAGTGCACTCACAACATAATAGATATCTAGCCTAGTGTTAACTAGATACATCAAGGACCCAATCAGTTGTTTGTACATAGTAGGATCCACCAAGTATGAACTAGCTGCAACCTCCTTCAATTTGTGTAGGTTGGTCTCCATGGGTGTAGACATGGATTTACAATCCATCATACCAAACCTCTTAAGTATATCAATGGTGTACTTCCCTTGACTTAGAATCATCTCATCTAGTTTCTACCAGACTTCTAAGCTAAGGAAGTAATGCATGAGCCCAAGGTCCTTCATCTCAAATTCAGAAGCCAACTCCTTCTTACACTTGAGAATCAGGTGATCTTCTCCAGTAAGAATCAAATCATCAACATATAAAACCAAAATTAATGCTTCACCATTAATTACCTTGAAGTATAGATTTGAATCAGCATCATTCTTCGAGAAACCCAAACTTGACAGGTAACGATCAATCCTTTCGTACCATGCATGAGGAGCCTGCTTCAGACCATACAGAGCCTTCTTTAGTTTGCAAACATGAGACTCCTTCCCATGAACCTCAAATCCATCAGGTTGCTCGATATAAACTTCTTCCTCAATCACACCATTCAAAAACATTGTCTTCATGTCCATCTAGTGAACCTTCCATCCTCTAGATGCAACAATAGCAATGATGGTTCTGACAAAAGTATAGCGAGCAACAGAAGCAAATGTTTCTTCATAATCAACTGCCTCTTTTTGTGAAAAACCACAAGCCATGAATCTTGCCTTGTACTTCTCAATGCTCCCATCTGCAGCATGCTTGATTTTGAAGAGCCATTTTGAAGATACCATAGATTTTCCCTCGGGTCTAGGAACAATGTCCCAAACATCATTCTTGAGAATTGATTGGTACTCCTCTGCCATAGAATCTCTCCAAACCTGTTGACTAGAAGCTTCATCAACACAAGTAGGCTTGAATTAAATAATTTGACTCATTAAGGCAACATAACTGGAGAACTTATATGGCCTTTTACTTTCTTTGAATGTGCCTCTAGGAGCTACAAAACTTTCAGCCTCTTGCATAGTACGCATGGCCCATAGAGGTCTTTTTCTCCAAATTACAATGTTGGTAGGCCCATCAGTAGGTTCTAAGGGTTCAACAAGATCAATATCTTCTTTTGCTTTTGAAGTCTCCCTTTGAATCTCAGGAGTATGGTCAGCTTCCATGTCCTAAGGAGACTCTTCATTATCGATCTCCATATGAGTGCCCCTAGATCTCCTAAATGCAACATCTTCCTCTAATGTGACATCCCTACTGATCTTGATCAACTTCTGCCCTGGAATGTAAATCTTGTAGGCTTTTGATGTCTCGTTGTAGCCCATAAAAATTCCCTTCTTGCCAGAAGGCTCCAACTTTGTTCTCTTTTCCTTTGGAAAATGAATATAGACAGGGCATCCAAATATCCTCAAATGACTAACTTCAGGCTTCTTCCAAAGTCATGTTCTCCAAGATCTTGTGAGGACTTCTATTATGAACATATACAGCAGTCCTCGAAGCTTCTTCCCATAAGAAGGTTTGCAGATCTTGGTCATGGATCATGGCTTTTGTTGCTTCCACGATCGTCCTGTTCTTTCTTTCTGCAATACCATCTTATTGGGGATTATAGGGAACGCAGAACTCCCTCTTAATCCCTGCATCAATACAAAAATCCCTAAAGCTGCCAAAGGTATATTCTCCACCATTATCTGATCTAAGGACCTTGATTCTTTTACCAGAAAGATTCTCTACCAAGGCTTTGAACTCCTTAAACCTTCCTAACACTTCCTCAGACTCTTTAGTTTTCAAAAAATAAATCCAAGTCTTTCTAGAGTAGTCATCAATAAACATAACATAATACAAAAATCCACTTGAAGACGGAACAAACATAGGTCCACATAAATTAGAATGAATAAGGTCTAAAATACACTTAGATCTATTTTCTCTACTATGGAAAGGAGCTTTTGTATTTTTACCCGATGCACAACCCTTGCAAGTTCCTTCGTGCTCCTGATTGAACTTAGGAAGACCCGAGACCATCTTCTCCATCATAGGTAAGGCTCAGAAGTGAAGGTGAGCCAATCTTCGATGCCAAAGATCACATAAACTTAAAGAATCATGAACTAAAGCCTGCACTGGATGCATACAAAGTCTGTAGAGACTTTCATGTCTAACTCCAATTACTTGACCATCTTTGAAGTTGGAATTCTCCATCCACACAAGTACTTTTCCTTTAGAGAAGGCAACTTGA
Source organism: Sequoia sempervirens (assembly GCA_007258455.2). NCBI lineage: Eukaryota > Viridiplantae > Streptophyta > Pinopsida > Cupressales > Cupressaceae > Sequoia > Sequoia sempervirens. The sequence continues at coordinate 12,465 of VDFB02266223.1, forward strand.
TATCCTTTATCTTTTAGGGTTGAAATTGAAATGAGATTGTGCTTGATTCCTGGAACATAAAGAACATTTCTCAATTGAAGTGTGATTCTGGAATCCAAATGAAGAGTAGAAGATCCAATCCCTTTCACGGAGTAGCTTGCACCATCTCCAATAATGACTTGTTAAGAAGACTCCTCCACCAAGCTTGATAGGTGCTCTTTAAAACCTGTGATGTGTCGAGAAGCTCCACTGTCGATCAACCAAGTGTTGGTGTCTGTAGGTACATTGCTTGATAATGCCGAGTAGAATAGATATTCACATGTATCCTTTTGTGGAGAAGCATCATCAACATCTGCAACGGTGGCTTGTTGCTTAGGTCTAGTTGGACAATGCTTAGCAAAATGGCCAAACTTATCACACCTAAAGCATTGGATCTTGGACAAGTCTCTCTTTTTCTTGGAAGGCGGAGCACCATCATTTCCCTTATCTCGATTCCTTTTGAAGAATCCTTTCTTCCCATATTTTCCTTTCTTCTTCAAAGTTTGAGAGGAAAGAACATGAATATCTTCATTAGATGAACTTTGACCAATGCCTCTAGCCACCAATCTTGATTCTTCTTGAATGTAATCAACCCTCAAACAATCAAACTTAGGAAGTTTGGATCTTGCACTGATTCCTTGAATGTAGGACTCCCATGATAATGGAAGACCATTGAGAGCAAGCATCATCAAATCTTTATCATCGACCACATGACCAATTATAGAGATTTGATCTCTCAATTCCGAAATCATCATGAAATAGGCAATCATTGTTTCTCCTTTTTCCATCTTCACATGGTGTAGTTGTTGCTTCAATGTAAGTGCTCAACTTGTGTTGTTTATTTCATACATATCCTCCAATGTTTTGAACATATCCCTTGGCGTCTTCAACTTGGAGACAATCGGAACAATATGGTCTTTTACGAAATCAACCAACAACTTCTTCGCCTTGATGTCTTTCTTCCTCCATTGCAACTTCTCTTCTTCCTCTTCTGGTTCAGGAACTTTGGTTTCCACAAACTCAGCCAAATCATTCTCTTCCAATGTGAGCATGATCCTAAACCTCCATGATGTATAGTTTGATGCTCCCTCGAGTCTATCCTCAATCTTCAAACTGTTCACCATCTTGACTAAGGCAGAGATAGACAAATAAATATCAAGAAGATAATAGAGTATCGTTATAAGAACAATCTGATCGCAATCTTTTCAAACCTGCTCTGATACCATGTTAAATTTAGTGAGCAGATTAAATGCATAGAAATTAATTCAAAATTAAACACAAGACACAACAGATACCCTGGGAAAACCCTCCTCTTGAGGGAGAAAAACCCAACAAACAATATCTCTTATATTATTGAGTCACAATAAGAATGTCTCCTTTACAATAGGCCGATAAGAAGTCCAACAAGCAACATCACAATCAGATGCAAATACTAAACCTGATAGATACAATCTGCTAATATAGATCTTAGTCTTCTACACAAATATTGATCTGCTCTAGAGACCAATTTGCACTTCAAGAACTTGAACTTGATATGAATATGAAATGAATACCAAATGAACTGAATGAATATGATGATCGAATGAGAGCAAGGAATGGTAATATATACACAATGAATGGAGAGAGACACAACCTTTCAATATCATCATGTAGGCCTCGTCAAGAGATAAGACTTTACAAACAATAAGTCATCCTTCATAGATAATCGCGCCTTCAAGGATAATCGTGCCTCTTCTTAATAAGCAAATATTAATTTATATTTAGTAAGAGATGTGTCCCAATCAATAATTTGTTCTACACCAATTAAATAGCCAATAGGCTATAATTTAATTGCTTTGATATGATATGGAAGATGCGACAGACGCTGTCCAATAAACATCAACATTTCTAATTCAAAAAACTTGTTGTTGGATCTATTTTCACTAGTATTGGTCTTTCTCCTTACACTCGTTATTTGTTTAATGGGGTTAAAACTTGTGAGAACCTTTTTTATTGTATATATGTTAGGAAACATTTGGTCTTCTTTTTGAGGGGATTGTTTGGGGTGGGTTAACAAAAATGGTTTTACTTCCATAACAAAATTTTCTTTGGTTATGTGAATAATTTTGGTGTGATGCTTAACAAATTTTGGTATATTTTAATTAGTGAGATTCTATAGATTATTTGAAAATAATAAATGATGAAATATTATAAAACATATTAAAATACCTTACGAAGTCTCTTAGTGGTATCTCATGTCTTCATGTTGTTATGTAGGTTGCAATGGTAATGAAAATTCATAAAGATAGGTTCTTTGAGTTATTGAAGAAAGGAATCACTATTTTAATTTTTTTTTTAAAGATTAAAAGTGAACAATTCTAGCCACATGATAGGAGGAAAGTGAATGAGCAATTTGTTAAAGAATATAAGAAATTTTAGAAAGAATGTGCATTGCATGCTAATAAAATAATTGAAATATGCATCAAATCTAGCCTAGATCAAACCAAATACATGTAAACTTTAGAAATATCGAGTATAATATGTTGATAGATTGATAGCTTAAATGTGGTTACTCATAATTTTAGCAACATGATTGTATGATAAAGAAATTTTCAATAAAAATTCAGACAAAATAATAGTAGCATAAGATTAGATTCTTAAATGGGATGAGAGGCCTCTCATTTATAGAATTTTCATGAGGGAAATCAAGGGCCAAGATGGATTGATTGATGGATGGTTAGGATTGATTGATGATTAGGGTTTAGATCAAAGAATGTAGTCATGTGACAAGTGTCACATGAAGGATAAGGGATAGGTTTAGGAATGGATTAGGGAAACATCCTTATATGAATGGATAGGATTAAGAGGTGTGATATGAAATGAAGAGCTAAGATGAAAAATTTGTCTAAATTTTGGTAAGTGTCTAGATTCAAGAAATTTGGACAAGGAGTTAGTTAGGCATGCGAGAGGGACACTTGTCACATGATGGTAAGTTTAGATAGTGATCCATGTGAATCAAATCAATGACTGATTAAATGGACAAGGATTGAGGGATAAAGTGGAATTAAATAATGGAGGAAAAAGTAATGAGGATTAATTAGCCTGAACTAATTAATTAATTTAGTTCGAGGGTTTTGGGATAAGGCTCTATAATTAATTAAATACATATAAATTTATTTAATTAAAGTGGGGGAGGATAAGAGCAATGGATAAATTAATTAAATATGGCTTAGGATAGGCTAAAATTAGGTGTGGTCGGGTAAGGTCAGATTTTAGGTGTCTATATTTTGCCCCTATTTGAGATGATGTTGCGACTAAGAGAAGTAACACCATTTCAAAGAAGAATAAAATATAGTGGGTAGGCAATAAATAAGGACTAGTGGCATGACACCCTAGTCACTAGAAAGGATGAGGATTATGAGAAGGTAGTGGTATGCCCCCTCGAGAGGATAGGCGGGTTCAAAGAACACAGGTGTGCTCTCAAAATGGATGAGAGAATTAGAGGATAAAGGATAAGGGAGGAACTAAATAAGGATGGACGGGAGAAGGTAAGGATGACAAATATATGGGTGGGAGGAGCTAAGGATGACAAAGATATGGATGGGAGAATGTAAGGATGATGAAGATATGGATGGGAGGGGGAGGATGGATGATCATCATGCTACAATGATATAAGCAACCTAAATTTGATATTGTACTTGAATTTATGCACCAAGGTAAAGGAACCATGATGATAATGTGCCAAGTACGTGATCAAAAGGTCAAGTGCAAATACATGCCTTATAACACCATGATATAGAATATCATTATGCCCTTGTGGCAATAGAGTGCAAAGACCATAATAAATGCAAATAATGATAACACAGATAAGCAACAAGAAAGCATGCACTTGACAATCCAAAAATCAAACCAGGATAATTCTCCAAGTCAAGCTAAAAAGTGATTGATGGATTAATTGATTGATGATGATGAGGATATCAAAGTTAACGATAAGAACAATGTGTAGCCCAATGATTGTGTTATTAATGATAAGAACAACATGTTTATTGAGAAGGGTATATCCCTATGATGATAATTTTATAGTGGATCAATAGATTTCAAATTATTTGGATTAATATCATGGATTAATTTGAGATGATGAGCTAGATTTCAATATTAGATTGCATGGATTATGATTGATTGCATTGGTTGGACTGGTTGGGCGATGGTCGAATTGGTAGGATAGATAGAGGATAAATGGATTAGATAAGATAGGATAGGATAATAGGATAGAGTAATGGATGAGAGCCAATGACAAGGGAGAACAAAGCCTTGGGAAAATAATGGAAGGATAAATGATTGTTTTGGATAGGAGATACAAGGATTGAGTAGATGGATGAAAGGTGACAAGAGATAAGAGGGTAGAGGAGGGATCTCCAAGGACTATGTTGCAAAGTAAAAAGATGCCCCACACTAGAGGTAGTGGAATGGAGGATGGAAGATGATAAAATATGCATGAGATAGAAGGATAGTGCATAAGTTATATGGATGGTGGAGGAAGGAAGGCTTGCAATGTCCAAAGAATGTATGTATATTATGTCCCTAGTCTTCATCAAGATCAAAGGTTGGAAAAGGGAAAGATGATGGAAATGATATGGATAGAATGGATGACAAAAGGATGTTATAATGTCGATAGGATAAAAATGTATGCAAAGATATTTTTCCCCTAGTTCTCATCAAGATCAAAGGAGGGAAAAAAAGATAGGATAAGGGACATGAGATGAAGGATATTGGAGGATATAGATAGAATGATCACAATAAAGTGAATAACATATGGCAGATAGGATACTTGATACTTATGAAGATCCTTAGCCTTGTCAAGAGCAAAGGTGGAAGAGTGGGGTGGACTTAGATAAGATAATGGATAAGAAATGAAGGATAATGAAAGATGTGGATAGGATGTGGTAGGTAGCATGGACAAATATTTTACCCAAGTGTAGGGTGTACGAGGGTGGGGAGATTACACATGACACCTATTTTCTATGTTTTCATCATGGTACATTCCCAAGGTGACACAAGAAGTGGTTTTCACCATTGGACAAATGATTTCTCTTTACTTCTTTCTTTTCATTTATTTTGGATTTTTTGGATGATGTGGAAGGAAATGGATGAAGATAATGATGTGGATACTGATATTTGGAAGATAGTGGATGCATGATAGGGAGATGGAGGAAGGACTCAAGCATCTAGTTCCATGAATGGTATCCCTTGGATAAGTGTCACAATATACCATACCAATTGGAAATATGCTCATATATCTCGGTAGAATGATGGTGAAGGAGACAAAGATGGATAAGGGTCTATGTAAAGGATTGGATAAAAGGGACAAAATGATGGAGGGTAGATGTTAGATCATGGATGGGTTGATGTAATACTTGTGGATGAGTGGATGGAAATATTTTCAAGACCAACATTGGCACACACCTCAAGGGATTGTGGGGTTGTGGATGAGAAGTGGATTTTGAAAGATGGAGGGGTGGATTTTGGGATATAGGGGCTTGAAACATAATGAGGAAATGATGGAGGACTAAGGATAGTGGATTTTGGGATATATGGGTCCAAAATGGATTTAGTATATGACGAGTCTATTTAAAATAGTCCATTTCTTGATGTTTTTATGCATGCTTTTAGACATTATCAGACAATCCTTTTAGACATATTCCTATGCTATGCTATCTTTTTATGCTTATTATACAACCTTGGACCTGAATTATAGTAATGGAAATATAGTTATGATATTAGTAGCATTGCATGATTTATATGTGATTGTGTATGAAATGTGGTTAGAATTATGTGTTTAATCATGGTAGTTAGCTTTGTGTATATGTTTTTTGGATTAACCTCTTGCAGCCCAAGAAGACATTGTAGCCCGCAGCAACTAAAAGTTGTAGCCACAACAAAAGGAGGACTTGGATAGCGAAACAGGGGAAGTTCTAGATCAAGTTGAGTGCAATAACTACCGTGTGGAGATACCTGATGGAGTTAGTCATGCATCATTATGATAGTTAATAAGGCACTGAAGAAGAAGAATTCTTTTGTTGATAGGATTCTGGATAACTGATTATATGTTCCACATGCAGATCTATTTTGTAGAGTTTTAATTCTATTTGAACTCTTGTTCTTTTCAATTGTAGTTTGAATAATTCGATCTTAATTACATACTTTGATATCTAGGGAGTTGTAGTTAATGATTTTAGTTAAGATTTATGTTTAGAATAAACTCCCTCGTGCTTATATATAGTCGATGGTTGAGTCTTTGGATAGTTAGTTGGTTAAGTATTTTGTTATGAGTTACTTCTTAGTTCAAGTTGTAATCTACAAACATGTTCTTTGTTTAGATATGGTTTTCTTGAGTACAATATTTGAACAAGATTTTATGTGATCTTTTAGAATATATAATGAATGAAGTTCAAGTTCATATGGATGCATAGAATCTGAAGATTTAGATTTGGTTTTAGTTAAGTGAAGACAACCACTTGAGTAGGCCACTCAAGGTAATTGTTCTTCACTACATTTACAATTGTTTTATTTATGTTTAACAGTTATTTCAATTTATCATTACTTCATAAATTGCATGTAAGTTAGAATAGATTATCATATGGTGATTGTCAATAATAATTATTCATGTGCATGAATGCATTCAATTGACTTGTACTACTCCAAAGGATATATTAAGTTCAGTTGATAATATTTGAGTCAGTTTTAGTAATTTTTTGTTAGCAGCAATTCAGTTACAGGTTATGCTATAAGCACCCGTAGCCATTAGCGTGAGTTTTTTTCTTCCACTGTTATACATTTTTGTGAATTTTCTAGCAAGTAGAATACCTTTAATAGGATAACCTAGGTAACCTCAAGTCTCTGAAGGCACATATAGTATAACACCATCACAAGTTTACAAACCTTGGTTGACAATTTAAGGAAGTCTTTACAATATTGAGTAGACTATTTAGCTAGTCACTCCTCTAAATTGTGTGATTTCTACCAAGTTTACAAGACACTAGTTTAGACTCTATAGTACATGGGGAATTTTAGATGAAGGTATAAAGGAAGCTTTTGGATTAACAAGTTTGGATGCCAATTTAGATTGCACTTTAATATGCATTTCTTTTATTATTTTCTTTGGGATCCACATGGCTTTTGATTTTGACTTAATGGGCCTTTGTGGCCTTTTGGATTTAGCTTTTTTATTTTGGATCATATTTTTCTTTGTTTTGGCATGTCATTTTAATAGGACATGTTGATCCTTGTATGTATGTGGATTTGTGGACTTATACATTTTAGATTTGGCATCCAAATTTCTTCCAAGAAATGGGATTGGTGGGTGGAGAGAAATAATATGGAGGTATTATGGATGGTTTAATGTATGTAGAATTTTGGAAGGGCTTCAAGGATGTGTGCCTTGGTTGATATTGATTGGGAACTTGAGGTGATGGATAAATAGGATAAAGGGATTTTGGAATAGGATTGATGTGTAGTGGAATGTAAGGGCCCAATATGGATAAAAGTGATGGACTTGGTTTTGTGACATATGGACCCAAAATATATGGAAGGGATGTAGGATCGGGCTTTGGAATATAAGAGCCCAAGATGGATTTGAATGGTAGTGAATGCGAATATTTATATTTAGATGGAGGGATTTGGGATGGATAGAATGAGTACCAACATATCGAGCTTGGTAGCCAAGGCTGTGATAATTTTGATTTGATTTGATTTGATTTGGATGGGTTCTAAAATGCCTTTCTCATGGAAGCCTAACCCTTTTCCTTTATAATGCATAGTTTGACAAATCCTTTTTCCAATGGGATACTTGTTATTTTAGAAACAAGACATGAGTCCATTTTGAGGAGGATATGACATGGAAGAGGTGATAGGTTCTTGGAGGAAATCAGATTGGATGAAGGTGGATGAACCCATTTGATAGGTGTGGGGGTTCATGGATAGCTTGGATAGGAGTGATGGGATCTTGTGGAGGATCAAGATCATGACATGGATATGAAGGGATACTTTGATCTTGAATTGGGGAGGGATCATGTGATGGAGTGGATGGTATATTTTTCTCTTGATTAGGAAAGGGATAATTATATGGAGTGGAGATGATGTCTCACTCTTGAGATGGAAGGGAATCATGTGGTGGCATGGAAGGGATACTTTGCTCTTAGGGTGGAAGGGGATCACGACATAGAATGGAAGGGATATCTTGATCATGAGAGTGGAGAGTATCATTGGATGTGGTGGGAGGTGTGCTTTGGTATTGATTTAGAGGTGGATCATGAGATGGAGTGGAAGGGAAGGGATCATCTTGGATTTCCTCGACAAAAATAAAATCATGATCAAAGATTGGATTATCATAAATATCATGATCAAACATAGGATTGGCATGGACATCATTTTTTTTGGATGTAGTGGATGGTGGTGTTTGATCTAAGGTTTTATGGTCATGGGCATGATCTTTATTTAGGCTATGGTACATATGGGAATGATTTGGACCAAGTTCTTGGCATGTTTGGATTTGTGTGTATGGTGTGATAGGGGAGGAAGGTTGGATATTTTCTTCAACTTGGGTGGATGGAGGGATGGGATATGGAGGTGGATGCATGGCATGGGAATATTCCATAACTATATTTGTGCTTGGGGGGTTAGCCTCCTTTATTAATAGTCCTTGAATGGAATTGTGAGTCATGGGATTGAGTGAATTTGTAGGATTAGAGTGATATGGATTGTAAGGATGTGGGTGGGCTTTTAGGGGAACTTTGGATGATGGTTTGGTTTCCCTTGTCAAAGGAAGGGGGAGGATGAACAATAGGAGATGAATTAGAATTTGTTGGAGGTGGGGAGGATGAGAGTTTTGCACCAATACTAAGTAAGTATCTAAGCATGAAATATCTATCATGTTTGAGGTATTTGGTGAGGATGAAATTAGTAATGGTGGATGGGTATGATGTGGATGGTAAAGATATGGGTGGGATTTGGGGGAATTTTGGATAGGGGTTTGGTTTCTCTTGTCAAAGGAAGGTTGAGGATGAGCAATAGGAGATATATTAAAATTTAGTGGAGTTGGGGATGATGGAATTCTACCAATGCTAAGGAGGTATCTAAGCTTTGTCTCTTTAAAATTATTAAAGTGATAAGTGAGGGAAAATTCGGCGAAGGCTTGGCAATTGACAAAGGCATGGATGAATTCTTAGACATAGGAAAATATGGTGGATGGGGAAAACTTATATTGGTCCACAAGACTCTCATTGTCATCATAGGGATCATATTCGAGTTGGTTAACAAGGCTATCCTCATTACCATCAATATAATATTTTTTTAGACTATAGGAATCAGGTAGCCCCCTATAAACTATAGTACGCCTGGTAAATTTTTTTCACATGATTGGTGACACTGGCACGACACACTCTTTGACACCACATGGATGGGGGAGAGTAGACCTCGTGACCTCTTTCTTGCAATAGGATGCTTTAGCCAATTGAGCTAGGCCCCCCACCCCACCATCAATATAATTGGGGTTGACCTTGAGTGTGATCTTTGATCTTGTTGGGTTAGGGTATGGGTTCATGATGTTGGAGTGGGTTGGCGGATGAGGTTGGATTAAAATATATTAGGTTTGATGAAGGATAGACTAGATGGTTAGAAATGGTGGAGGATTGATTGGAAGAGGAAATTTTGGGATTGATTTTGGATGAGGGTAGAAATTATGATGATGAATTAGAAATAGATTGGGGATTTATAATAATAGGACCGAAGGATGAATATGGAGGATGAGATTAGATTTGGGGATCAAATGTCAAGACCTTAAAATTATTTGACTTGATGAGGGATGATTCTTTATGCTTAGTATAGACTAATGTTCTTAAGTTAGAGTTGATTGTATTGGATTTATACTTAAGATAGGCAAAGCTCTTAAGTAAAAATTTCATGGGAATTGATGGCTTGTACTTAAGATAGACTTTCTTAAGTCTAGATTAAGGATGGAATCAACGTAAGGTCATGATTTTTGGTTGGGAGATTGGATTTGAAATGGATGATAGTGGATTAAGGGTAGGATCCTCGAGTGAAGGCTTTTGATGATGATGAATTGATATGGGGTATAAAGGATATTAAGTCCTTAACCAAAATTTGATGTTCAAAGGATGATTTTGATTAAGGATTTGGGATTGGATGCTTGGTTGAGATAGATAGATGGATAATGGATGATTAACTTTGGATGAGATGTAGGAGTTAATGATGAACTCCTCAACAACCCAAGATCACCTGCAAGACAACAATAATTTTCACAAGAGAGAAATGGTCAAAATATCATGCTATGATTATGGATGCAAGATTTATAGATTGAATATATGGTGTACATATGATTCCTTGCTTATGAAGGCAAGTTGTGAGATAGGATTAGACAAGATGTTGACATGTGTCTTAATCTTGTACAATAATACAACTACCTCAAAAAATATTAAATGACTTAGGTCACACGTATTTAATGCAAAAAGATAAGATAAGATCTAGTGACAACTAACACTATCTAGAAAGATTCCCTCCTAGGACCTAAGTGGACTTAACATGTAAATAGGATCTACTAATGACTAGATAGAAAACACCTATTTACACATACACCCCCTTAAGTACAACTTAGGGAGTATTATTATGCAAATATACCAAGATGGGTCCTAGCTACGAGGCCATGTTAAGTACCCATGTACATATGCAAATGCAATCTCTCACAAACAAAGAAAAGAAGAAAACCCAGTGGGATAAAACTCCTCCCCAAAAGAGAGGTGAAATACAAAATACTCTCAATAATGTATGAGAGGGAAAAAAAATCCCATGTGAGGAAAAATATCCCCCCATAAGAGAGACGAAGGGAGACCATTCAACCCATGAGATAACCTACTACAAAGAAACACTAGAAACACATTGGTGGAGTAACATTGGAATCTTAATCTAAGCAAAAAAGGAAAGATAATTATGATGCTAGAAACATTGGAAACTCTTGACTGTGGAGCAACTCTAGAATTATGATAAAGCTACAATAGTCTTGATGCCAAGGAACACTAGTACACCCCCGATATGGAGCAACAATATATAGAACATCATTCTATAACTGAAATGAAGTGCAAAGATCAAAATTGCACCTTCCCAAGTGGCAATATGTCCAAGTGATCAAATAGAATGCAAATACACACAAATATGAATAAAAGATACCTGGGGTTAAACCAAAATGATTGCATAGATGGCATGATAGAGCTCCTCAATACCTTTCCAATGTTGCAAGAATCACAAAAATCAAAGATTGTGGCAACAAGTTATGAGCTTGGGAGCCAAAAATGAAGATTTGACTTCAATCAGCAATAAATTCCATCAAACAACAATTTTTTGGAAAATAACTTGTACCAATATAGAACTCACAAAGCCAACTTTTTGATAATATCTTGTTTTCAAAAAAATGCCTCCTAGATTGTAAGTTTGACACTTTGAAAAATTTGCCCAATTCGAGCATTGGGGGACAAAATTTGGGCCCCTAGGCACCCATATGACCGTTAGTGTAATATTTTGTTAAAAAAAAAACACTGTAAGGGGGGAGGGTTGCGAGCCACTGGCTACACTGCCCCAGGGCGTAGCTTCCTCCTCGTTGGTGGGAACCAAGGGTTGTTCCAAGCCTATGACCATCGTTTAAACACAACCAACCACCAATGATAAATTAAAAATACTTTTAGTATTATAAAATACGATTTAAAAGTAATTTTGTACCTTGTCCCATACGATGAACAGTGAGTGACAACTAAAAAATCTACAAAAGAGAAGTACAATGTCACTATCTAGAATATTATCCTAGGAATATGTCGATCAAATATCCCAAATACAAAGAATATTCTGCCAAATTTGTGACATTATGTTGATGATTCCTATAAATTATATGGTACGACCAGGTATGAATTCGTATGATTGTACAAAAATTATGGCTTGTCAAAAATTTTGCTTGATTCCCTCAAGAAAAATGTCAAATTTTGATGATTTAATGGTCAATCCTTAGGTTTTTGGGCCTTTCGACTGCAATGGCAAGGTCAAATTTGGCCCAAAGTACCTCAAAAATTCAACTACCTCTAAGATATAACAACTATAACCCTCAACTTGAAAACCTTATAGATCAGTCAAAACATAATTAAATTTGATGAAATGTAAGACAATCCTGACTTTCTATGATGCCCTAGATTCAACTGTGAGGTCCTTGAAACCTCCATTCACAACTAAAAAAATTTCAAGCCAAAATTGGTCCCTTAGATTTGGGAAGAAGTTTGCAGCATTGAAGCTCTGATACCATGTAAGAGTTAATGGTAAACTCCTCAACACCTCAAGATCACCTGCAAGAAAATAATAACTTCCACAAGAGAGAAATGACAAAAATATCATGCTATGATTATAGATGCAAGATTGCTAGATTGAAAATGTGGTGTACATATGATGCATGCTTATAAAGACAAACTGTGAGATAAGATTAGACAAGATATTGATATGTGTCTTAATCCTATACAATGAGACAACTACCTCAAAAAATATTAAATAACTTGGGACACACACATTAAATGCCAAAAGATAAGATAAGATCCAGTGACAACTAACACTATCTAGAAAGATTCCATCCTAGGACCTAAGTCGACTTAACATGTAAATAGGACCTACTAATGACTAGATAGGAAAAACACCTATTTACACCAACATTAAGGGTAAATGGATTAGGTTAGGATTTGGTTGGAATGGGATTATTTTGACAAGGGGATTGGGTTAAAATGGTGACAAAGGATGGAGACTAGGGATAATAGTGAAGGATGTGGATTAAGGATGATAGTGAAGGATGCAGATTAAGGATGATAGTGAAGGTTGTAGATTAAGGATGATGATGGCTAGAGGATAATTAGGACAAAGATGAATGATGAAATTAGATTAAGAGAAATTGGTTTTAATGTGGATTAGAAAGAATAAATGAATGGAGAATGATTAGGAAATTGATTAGATTCAAATAATTAACTTAGGATTAGGGTCCTAAATAATGGATTAAGGATGTATTAAGGACACATTGGGGTGATTAGTATAGTTTGGATGAGGAGGATTGGAGAATTAGGGATGGTTAGTGAAATATGAAGGATTACAAAGATTAGGGGGATAATTAGGATGATTATGGATGATTAAGATGAGGTGATTAAGATGAAAGGGAATGATTACGATGATGAGGGATGATTAGGATGGAAAGGGATGACTAGGATGATTATGGATGATTAAGATGAGGTAATTATGATGGAAAGGAATGGTTATGATGAGGAGAGATGATTAGGATGGAAATGGATGATTACAATGAGAAGCAATGATTAGGATGATTAAGATGAGGTAATTAATATGAAATGAATGATTATAATGAGGGATGATTAGGATGGAAAGGGATGATTATGGATGGAAAGTTTGAATTGGACAACACCAAGACTTATGCAAGCAAATCCAAAATATTTTTTTGGTTTTTTTTGGCTTTTTGAGTTTTCTTTTTTTTTTTGGATTTTATGACTAATGATGAAAGAACACAAGGAAATAATGCAAATGATAAAATTTTATGGCTTAATTTGGATGTGTCCCCTTTTTCCTTCAAGTGGGGAAGGTGATCTAAACATTTAAGCACATAAGACATATGAACAAGCCTAAATCAAGTGGGATTATCAATCCTTGTTGACACAAGGCACTGCAAGAAAAGATGGCTAAAAAGTTTCAACTAGGCTTTACAAGCTCAATTAGGGGTATCCTCTATATACCAAAAAGGTAGGTGAGGCCTAATCCATAGATGAAAGGGAATACTGTTAAACAATCGGGATGAGAGGGTAACCCACTCTCCACATTCACTTCTCTAAGGTATAAAGTTCTTAGAGGCTTAGCCTAGATTGACAATATTCCACTTCCAAGAGAGGTGTCTTTCGATTCACCTCCCTCTCTATATACTCTATCAAAACATTGGAGTTGAGGTCATCCCTTAGGGTGATGAAATCCCTAGGTATGCCCCCTAAAAAAGAAAAAAAAAAGATCACTTATTTTTTATCCTCAAGATCACACTATGGTGTGAAAGGAGAGTATACATAAGTGAGTCTTGGGGATTAAAAGACAAGATTTATTTTAAATGCCAAACCAAAATATGAAAGGTAAATTTTAAGCTCAATTTTAAATGTGAGTAAAACACACCAAGTATAATAATCTAAAGCAAAAAATAATTATACCAATGGATTCCTTGTGATTTTCTTATAAATTATAAAAAAAACTGTTGAAAAATGATTTCATATGAACAAGTTATGAGCATTTGAAGTTCAAAAAGAATGGTTGAATTTGACTGAGTGCACATAATTTTTGGAGAATAATATTAAAAATTCACTTACACCACAAAAAATATTTGAACTATCTTTCTAACACCTTTTGAATTTTGAAAAATTGATCTATTATATAATAGTTATGCTTGTTTTCATAAAGCAACTCCTTTAAGGGTTGCAAAGGAAGGGGGGACTAGGTATAGCCCCTAGGCACCTAGTGCTTGTCACCTAAGTGACTAGAGGATAGCGATAGACCTTGGTTCCAAGCTTCAATGACATAGCTAGTTGTTGATATGATCAAGGGTTGAGCGAAGGGCGTATGATGTTGGGGATAAGTGCCTATGTGATCAAGAGCTCATGTCTTTGTGCAACTATGGGTAAAAGGCTCAACACTAGGGGATTGAGACTGGAATCTATGCAACCTCAACCTACAACTAGAAGCCAAAGATTAGCAAAGTCCATGGTCTATCATATGACCAGGGGCTGAAATATTTTAAAAAATTAATATTTATATATGTAGAATGAGGGTGTGGGTGGACTTGGAAGAAGATTTAAAAATGAAAAAAGGATTTTTATTTTTTAAAGCTTGATATGTATTTAATTTAAAATATTTTTAAAAATGATTTAAAAAAAAAACCATGGTATATGAACCTGCATGCCTATGTATACACCGTGTGTATACTCATAATATATACATAGTAGTATACATCGTTGCTCAAACCGTACTACTTAGACATATACTTAGAGAAAACAAAAAGAAAATTGAAAGATATACAACCATAGGTGATATATATACAATTTTTATTTATATGTGATTTATTTGGCAGAGTATATATATTTGATGGTAGAGGGAAGATTTTTTGTGTATATACTTGTGATTCTTGTGTATACCTCTTGAAATGGCCCAGGTTTGTGTGTATAAACCTACTGTGATTGTAATCAAGATATATACTTGCTAAATATATACTCAATAAAAAACTAAACATTAATGCTTAGAAGTACCTCGACCGTATGACAGTATGGATTTTCATATGATTGTATGAATTTTCATATGACATGCCCTAAGGGGTCCTATTTTTTTTTAAATTGACAATAAGAAAAATATAGCAATTTTATATCAAAATTCATTTCTTGATCCTCTTGAACATAATTGTGAGGTTATTTTTATGATTTGGAACTTCTATAAAAAGTTGACCTCCAAGACCCACTAGAAAATCCTTCACTTGCAAGATCAAACTCACCAAAACTCACAAGGACAAGCGTTAGAAGTAAAGATTCACATCATGTTCACCAAAATATATTGCATATAAACAATATAATTGAAATATGCATCAAATCTAGCCTAGATCAAACTAAATAGATGCAAACCTCATAAATATCAAGTATAAGCAATTGATAGATCGATAGATTGGATGTGGTTGCTCATAATTTTAGCAGCATGATGGTATGATAAAGTAAGTCAATTAAAATTTGAACAAGATAACAATAGCATAAGATTAGATTCTTAAATGGGGTAAGAGGCCTTTCATTTATAAAATTTCCATGAGAGAATCAAGGGCCAAGATGGATCAGTTGATGGATGACTAGGATTGATTAAGGATTAGGGTTTGGATCAAAGGTTGTAGTCACATGACAAATGTCACATGAGGGATAAGAGCTAGGTTTAAGAATGTATTAGGGCAACATCCTTATGTGAATGGATAGGATTAAGAGGTGTGATATGAAATGAAGGGCTAAGATGAAAAGCTAGTTTGACCTTTGGTAAGTGTCTAGATTCAATGAATCTAGACAAGGAGTTAGTTAGGCATGTGCAAGGGAAACTTGTCACATGATGGCAAGTTTAGATTGTGATCTATGTGAATGGAATCAATGATGAAGATTAAATGGACAAGGATTGAGGGATAAAGTAGAATTAAATAATGGAGAAAAAAGTAATGAGGATTATTTAGCCTAAACTAATTCATTTTAATCAAGAATTAATTAATTAATTTAGTTGGAGGGTTTTGGGATAAGGCTAGATTTAATTAAATGAAAGTAAATTTATTTAATTAAAGTATGGGAGGATAAGAGTAATGGATAAATTAATTAAATAAATAAAGATTATTTATTTAATTAATGGCTTAGGATAGGCTAAAATAAGGTATGGTTGGGTAAGGTTAGATTTTAGGTGTCTATAGAATATTTGAAAAATTAGAACTATGATGTTCTTGAATTGTATGAAGATAATATTGTTACCAATGAGTAGGCTGAGTTTGAAGTTATTTAGAAAAATACTATTATGGCTTCTCAAGTTGTTGGTGATGAGATAAATGACAACAATGTTTTACTTTTCCTCCTATTAATGCTTTGAATTTGATTCTTATAAATACAACAATAATTTAAAGTGTTTTAGGAAAAAGATGTATTGGTAATAAATTTTTTGAATGTTATATTTTTCATTGAATATATATAGATTATGCTATGTAATTAGTTAGTTGTTTTGTATCCACTAGGCATTTATTAGTAGGCATAGGGTGCAATATTTTTGTTAGTTCTAGGATTCTTTTTTGGTAAATAACTTTGGAGTAATCAAATGTCCTTTGTTGATGGTGTGATGTCTTTTGTACACAAATGCAACTTATTATTTAGTGAACTACATTTGATTTTTTTATATTACATAACAATAAAAAATAGGAGATATAATATGATAACTAAAGATAAACAAATGTAAGACTCGATTAAGTTAATCCTAGACAAAAAAGCCACCCACATAAAAACCTAGATGTATAGAAAATGAGGTAAAAAAAGTCACCATTACATCATAAAATATCGTATTACAAGAGGTAAAATGTACAAATTTTCCTTGTGTATATCAATAATAATTTTAGAGATATATTAAAAAACCATAACAAATGTATCACTTTTCTTGAAATTCTCCATTGTAGCATTATATTGCAAAACAATATTATAATAATAAGCACCATTATCAATTTCCATTAATCAAAATTTAGATATTATATAGGAGAGAGACTGACCTTATGATTAGGAAAATTCTTTTCAAACTATTCTTCAACCTTAGCTACAACCTAATCATCATAAATCTAGTCAAGAATTTCTTAAACATCATTCTCCATGAACTTGTCCTATAACAAGGTATATTTTGTTCTTCATCCTTTTCCTCCTCATCCTTGAACTTTGGCTACCATTGATCTTGCACAACATCTTTCTTGAGAAAAATAGAACCATTTCTCATCAACTTGAAAACCTTATCTTTTGAGATATGTAATGACATCAACCATCATAACTGGAATTACTTATGAATTAACAAGAAAGTAAATAGTCACATGCTAAAATCATAAGAATTTTTTTCTCTTTCATATTTCATTTGTTTTACATGACCAATATTAAAATAGAAAAACTACAATCATTACAAAGTATAATTGAATTTGATATGCAACATTTCATCAATGACATTATTGCAATCTTTTTCTTTCACATAACAAACATGTATTGCATTAAAGAAATTTATTTACAATTACACCAGTATGAGTAATTGAATCTTCTGCATCTAGAATCTTGCATCTATCTCACAAGTCTCAATGAGCCATCTAGAAGAGGGAGAGCATCAGTTGAGTGTTTTTCTTCCAACCACAGACCGACAATCCCTTGTACACCTTCCATTTAGAAGTGGCCCTACCTTTCACGAAGAGTATAAATAAAGGAAACAAACAAAGTTCATGCCATTTGAGTCCTAGTGTTGTGCCCTACATAACCCAATCGACCAAAAAAATTTAGACAATCCTCTAACTAATTATGGCCAATATGACTGGATTATGAAATTTAGAACACTGTGAATTGACTAAATGCAAGCAAAGACTTTTGCATCACTTTGGTGAAAGTCTTTAAAATAAAGACACTTCCATAGGAAATGCAGTCGTGTGTTCACACACCTCTAACTCGATTTGGAAATGACATTCATCCTACGGTTTATCACATATTTGACTTAAATTTGACCTATCATTTAATTTTCATAAAGATTTAAGACCAAACATGTATTTCTTTCTATTTTTAATAAATTACTAAAGTTATGGAATTAAACTTATAACAACAAACTTTTGCTTTGTGTACTTGCAATTCATAGATCTTGGCTATTGCCACGTGTTCATATGGTCCTTACAATTACTTCAAAAAAATATAAATACTTCCCTAAATTTCACAACATACAACATTTAACTCTTTTACAAGTTAGATCACATTGTAGTGTCACCTTCCTACCATGGACTCATGATTCTAGGACTATTACTGAAAAGTCTTGTCAACTTGTAGATATTGATAAATAAAAGTTTTTATCCTCTTTCATATTGATTGAACAAACTAATTTCATTATATATTTCTAGGAAATCTTAGGAATAATAACTCCAGTCTCCCAAGAAACATTAGAAAGAATATAAAAAAATCAAATATCATTTGAGAATTTTAAATAAGATCACCAAGCTATTTAAAAGTTCTTTTTTTCTTATGAGTCAAGGGTATTGAATCTCATTTTCAAATTGTTTCAAGGAAGTAATTTGCCATTTTCTCAACAATCTCCCTAAGCTTTTGAATACCTTTCAAGAACCATCCTTAGAAGATCATCCTTTGATTAAGGTTGATGATTTATTCTTGTAATACAATACCACCACATAGATTAGAAAACATGGATTTTCTCGTCTCTCCTGGAAATAGGTTATTGACCCTTTAAATACCCCTTGATGGAATCCCAGACCTTCTAAATGCTGCAAAATATTGTGGACTTGAATTTCTCACCATAAAGTTATTGGACAATAACTTTAGTCACAACTTTATTTATGTTATTTCTAACAAGCACTTTCCAAGGCTTATCCCCTACAAAATATTGATAATCCATTTAGCAACTAGGGAAACACTGTGATTTCTCAAATTAATCAATCTTAGACCACCTAGTTTTCTAGGAGAACAATACCATTTAAAAACTATTTCTTTCCCTTTTCACTACATTTGATCCAATTAACTTTTGCTTTGATCTTAAGACCTTTATTCATATAATTTTACTTACATCTTAGACTATGTTTTTTAATATTAATAGTCTCTTGACATTTGAGATCACCAAGATTGTTTTGAAGGTTTTTTAGCTAAATTAATCACCTATTTCAATTTCCTTATATATGTTTTTCCTAATATTAGCTTTCATTTTGCGAACAATTCTAAATTATTCTTGGCAAGAAAAAGTACACATATTCTATTTTACAATGTGAGAACATGGATTCAAATTTACAAAAGAAACATGAATTCAAACCACCAAATCTTCTTATTTTACATTGAAAAAAATTCGTCTCCATTTGAAAATAAAGAACGTTAACAAACTCAATTTATGGGTTCAAAGACATGAGAATTCTTACATTCATGTGGGTCGAGGTGTCTCTTGTTTCTTCAAATTGAAGTACCTCACCTAATGGATTTAAGGCATCCTTCAAAAAAGCCACAATTGGGGTGATATGTCAACTATTTCAATCCATCTTGGTTTAGTTTCAACAATAAATTCTATAGGATAAATGTTAGAGTTCCAAGAATCAAGATATAGCCTTAAATACTAACCTACCCACATTCTAAAACCCTTTTTAAGGAACTCCATTTTGCATATTGGGAGATTTGAATACAACCATGAAAATACCAATATGCACTATTCTTTCAAAATAAACATAGAAATCGTCCGATCATAAAAATAAATCTAGAAGGAAGGGTTTCTTTATTTAGATAGACAAATAAAATAATGAAACTTCTTAATCTTTCCTCTTATTTTTTAATGATAGAGAAACCATTGTTTTATTAAGAGAGTGAGAGTGCTCAACCTTTTCCTTTCCTTCTTGGGTGGGTATGAAACATTGAAATCCTCAAACACATTGTTGTTATCTCTTCTATCATATGACATTGCAGAAGGCACCTTTTGGAATAGTATTAGGTTTGTTTTCTAGCATTGCTTTTGTTTAAAGATTCTTAGAATATTAACAAAGTGACCACTATCTTCTTTCTCCATAGCAAAACAACCTCTAGACTATTCAACTTCCCCATTGTCAATGCTTCCATTACCCTTCTTAAGAGTTGAGTCACATATCATTCAATGGCCTTTTCTCTTGAGATAGAAATTGTACCAAGGAGATGTTAATTTTCTCAATCTCATTAGGCACAAGAGAAAAATTAATAAAAAATCAAGAAAAATGGAGTCATATACACCATGTTTGACATGCACTAGAGATAAATAGTTCAAGATTCAAAATTGAAACTATATAATCAATGACCATTTAATATTCACCAAAACCCACTTGGACATAAAGAAAATTAAGAAACACAAAGAACTAGAAAATAACTAAGAATAAGAATGTCACCAATATAACGTAATAGAAATGAGTTGGAGAAACTCAACACTTAGGACTATCAGATGATGATGTGACTTCCACCACCTTATTAGGGTCCTCCATGCTTGTCCCAAAGCCTTCCTTTTGATCAAGTTCACTTAACCATTTTCGATTAAAAAAAAGATAGGAAGATAAGACACTATTAGATACTTTTATATTTAAAAAATCAATGGAATATTGTATTTAAGAATGAAACTCTAACGAGGTAATCAATGATGGTTAGGGTGGACAAAATTAAAGGTCACAAAATGATACACAAACTCCTAGAAGAAAATATATAACAATAAAAAAGATAAATAATAGAAACACAAACCCTAATAAGATTTAAAAAATGACAACATTTATAAAAAGTATAAATATGAAATTCTAAGTGAAGGTATAAAGTCTAAATCAAAACTCTAAGGTGATGTATGTAAAAGAAAAATAATCTCTTTAAAGAATTATATATGTTAATTAATCAACATTATTACTAAACACTCACGTAACCTAAATAATAAAATTGAATAAATAATCAACAAAATAAATGAATATTTAAAATTAAATAGAAAAAACAATACACTCAATTATAAAAATTATGATGAAGAATGAAATGAGATTAAACTCCTACACCATAAAAACATTCTAGATTTATTTTACTATTTATATACTTTAGATAAACCTAAAAGCTAAAACCTAATATTGCTTTGAAATATTTTAAAAAGATTGCTGAATTGCGATGGTTTATGTACTCATTCAACTTGATTGAAAGACTGATTTCATATGACCTCAACCAAATATTAATAGGTAGGTAGACAACGTACAAATTTTCTAATGGCAAATTTTGATTCACATACTGTTTTTATTTTTTATAAATTATTTACAAAGCTACAATATATCCTTTTTATAATCGTGTATATTACTAATTATCTTCACGACAATACCATGCCTAAGCAGACTATTTAGATTTCGTTTTCCATTTTTAACATCCGAGTTCGATTCCCACATTGAAAGTCCTACAGTTTGAGGAGCAACACATCTTGCATTTATAGTGCAATTTAGTAACCAAACCACATTTATCTCCTGCGTAGAGAGATATTATCCATATACAAATGCTCTGAGTCCAGCATTGCCATAGCTAATAAAGGATGGCCGCCTTTATTCAATCCCAGGCATTTGCAAAGCCATCTTGTTTATCCCATTCTGTACTTAGAAAAAACTCAAGTGCAAATGCCTCAAAATTGCATATTTACCCTTTTGTTTTAAATCCCAATATATGGCTACGCCGTTTGCCTCAAAAATTTTGCCCTTCAGCCCATCTCAAGGCTTCTTCCTCTTCTTCTAAGTGGACTTTTGAAAAAATGGCCATGAAGAGGAGGACTTTACAGAATAGGAGGATGGCATTTGCAGGAGAAGCTACATCAGGAAATGCCGAAGAAGAAGAAGAGTCGAACCAGGGGGGAATCGATTTCGCCCGTCCTTTCCGTGCTATGGAGGCCCCTGAAAAACCAATCGATTATCGTCTTTGGATTGCAGGCATGCTTTTTTTTTTTTAGATAAAAAATACTGTATTATGATATTTTATATTCAGTAATGTTTAGTTTTTTTACAGTTCGCTAGGGTTTAGCCTTTTGTTAAAAGTAAAACCCAATTTCAACACTTTATTATGGTGAGTGAGATTTCATAATGACAACAATGACGACTTTTAACATCGTTTAAACCAAACTGATGTGCAGGACCTTTCAAACCGTATACACAAATTTATTTGACTTTAACTTTCCTCCTCAAGATAATCTAGGGCTCCGCTTGGTGGTTCTACTACGTAAACTCATTCTATTCCGCATATATTCTCATATTTTATTACCAACGGATTCTAGATTTTGATTCTTGAAATGCTGTAAATAAGTTAATTACAATACAATGCCGAAAGTATTGCCTAATCAGTTTCTTTTTTTTCCTATGGATTCTTGTTAATTCATTTTCAGTTGGTTTAACCCTTTTTTAAATGTTCACTATGGTTTAACCTTTTCAAAAGTACACTAGGGTTTATGCTTTTTTGTTTCCAAAATAATGGGAAAAAGAATAAGCTCACGCACAATGCCAAAACTATAGCTTCAGCCTGGATATAGAGATGATTTCGTTTTGGAATGAAATTGTCCAGACATGTTCATGCTGGAAGGATCTTCAAAATATACATGTTCGGCTAAGTTAACTGATCCTGGTACTCTGGTTTGGGTGCGGAGCCCCGTTCATGGTTTTGTTCCCAAAAAAATAAATTGGCGTTGGGTTCAATTTTGGTTCACCAATGCAAAAAAGATATAAAAGTTATTAATATATACATATTTACAACCTAATAAATTAATAACAAAAATATACATTATTCTTAATATTTTTAATGTACAGGAATATAATTATATTTATAATTTATAAACCATATAACGATTTTAATAGCATTAAGTGACGGGCCATTAACATATAATTATGGTATAAAATAAAATATATATAAGATTCATATTAATAAATAAATAACTAAATAAATATTATCTTTTACCATCATAATCTCCAAGAGTATATAAACTACATTAATAAATAAAATTTAAATAACTGAATAGAGTTTAAACCACCAGGACTATGCTGCCCGCTGCTTGAACCAGTGCTCACTATTGATTGAAATGGAACTGATTGGCTTACTAAAACTACAGGTACACCATTCCAACTGCTGCTTTTGTCCACTTCTGCATGCGAACTCAACCCTTCTTTGCTGTGAACTCTCCATGGCAGGCCTATTTTGCCATGGTCTTATGGATAAATCTGTGGATCAGATGCATGAGTAGGAGGGCAATGTGTGATTGGGAGGGGAAAGTCGGCAACAAGCAAAAATCATACCCAACAATCTTCTGCTTAGGGTTTGTTGGTATGTGGCAATTAATCATGCTGTGTTAACTTTTTGGTGACTTTGGCAGCCGTGTTTTGTCCCCAAATAAATTTATGGGGGAGTGCAGGGGGGCAGCAACCCTCCTGTGGGGTCTGGAGGGCCCAAGGGCGGAGCCCACAGTGGGGGTCTGGAGGCTGCTAGGGGCAGTGCCTCTGAAGCAAAAATTGCTCATATTTAATAAAAGAGTTTTCTTTATTATTTTCAGCTGTAAAACTGTTTTAAAACTGCTAAAAACAAACCCTTCCATTGAATCCAGAAAGCCCAAAGTCAAACAGACCCAAGTCTTTGGGGTGTCTTTTTTTGTGGCTTTGTATTGCAGGTTCATTTTGCCATAGGGAATGACTAACTAGAATCAAGTCCTTCTAGTCAGGAAAACACATGAATAAAAAATGATGAATATAATTATTTGTAGCTTTCCTCTGAGGTGAAATTCTCCTAGCGTTACCTTAAGACAAGTATAATCCAAAATGAGGCCCTCATCTGATACGTAAAATAGTGGTGATAGTCTCTAAGAAATCATCAATAACAAATTACTCACAATGCCAATTCTACACAACCCTCCGTTTAACTGAAACTTGCTTAGAATTGCTTACGAGTTCAGTTAGCGTGTTCAATTATTCAAGTAAACATGGAAAACAAGCAAACACATCCATACAAATTCAACACACCATAAAAAAGACTGGACACACAAGATGCACATACAGAAACCTTCAAAAGGGAAGAAAGCTCCAGAAGAGTGAGCTTATGCTTCTCATGCCACTAAATCCAGTCAAGTACAATTGTTCATAAGGTCTTAATAGACATATTGGAACTCTTTCAGCAAGTACAAAAAGCTTCTAACAACTACAGATGGCAACAACACTATACAAACCCTTGTCCTTCTCTTGCATCTGTCAAGTTTTGAACAAAAGGAACTTAGAATTGAGAGCCAACATTTGCGGAATGTTGTTGAAGTGTTTAATCTGTTCCCACATCCATCCTTGGTGCCAAAATGAAGTCCAAATGTCAGGAATTTGAACTGAAAATTCAAAACCCCTCAACTTCTGTGCGCTGTCCAAAACTGTATGAAACTGCTACTAAATGACATTGGGCAGTTACGAAATTGTTGAGGCTGTTATGCAACTGCCGGGGTGGCTATGGATTTGCCCTTGCCAGTTATGAAACCACCGCATGTTGACATTTTGCCTTTACAAAATTGACAGTTAATGAAAACTGGCAGTTTTGTCATCAACTGAATTTTGCTCATTTTTGACCCTTTTTCCTTTGATCATTTTGTAATGTCCCCTACTTGGAGTATGCCTAAATCTGCCTTAAGAGACACTTACACAACATAAAATTGCTTTACAAATAATATTCCATAGTAAATTAATAAAATTATATAATAAACATTAAACTTAAGAATAAATGAACTATTAACATTTATGAAATAATGGATAACAACTTAGACTTGAATCCGATCTATAGACTCTTTTCAATAACCAATCATGGTAGAGATTGGAGAGAAATGCATGATAGGGTGCTAGAAAAACTGTTCATCACAAGTAAGCCCAAGAGTGGGATCATACCCCACTTGGCCCCAAGTGGACGAATCATCCCACCAAGACAATCCCATCCAACTTAGGGTTGGCGTACTTACAATGTGAGAACCTATACATTATTCATCCCAATTAAGCCCAAGGGCGGGTTCATAGCCCCCTTGGCCCCAAGTGGACGGAACATCCCACCAAGACAATCCCGTCTAGCTTAGGGTTGGCGTACTTAAGGAGAGAACCTATACCGCCCTTCCCTAACATGTTTCCTTGCCAACCTTATGCATGATTGCTTAAAGAAAAGGATGATGTTAATAATAATATAAATCGATTCACTATTTACTTATCTACCAAATTAAGCATAACACATCTGTACTTATTGCATATTAATCATTAAAAAGTTATATATTTATATGGATATATATATTTGTATGCCTATCACCATATATATATTAAATGCATATATATTCCATTCATACCAATTACCAGTTTTATTTATAATTGCTGCTTCCCTGAATGCAGATATATACTTCTGAAGATGATTCGATGCCCCTCCTATATGGAATTGTATCCCCTTAAATACCCCTATGGTGGGGAATGGATATAACTGTTCATCATTACTCTTCCTTAGGAAAGGACACATCCCTCTACTTATCGCTGCCTTCAAATTTCTCTTCTTTTTTTTGTTAATTATTAATTATTACTTATGCTTTTTAGAGAGTCGTCGCCTTGTCTTAATGATCAATCGATTAGTTAGTGATCGGGGTCTTTATTGTTGTTGGTGATTATATTGGAGGCTACGATGGGGATTGAGGTATGACAGTTCGCCCTTCTCGAGATTGCTTGTCCTCAAGCAATTTTAAATTTGGATGATCAAAGATCTTGACTCCTTCCCAAGTGGCATCCTATTTCAATAGTCCCTTCCACTTAACCAGATATTCAAGAATGGCCTTGTTTCTTAATGTCGTCTCTCGCATATTAAGAATGATCTCAGGTTCAAAATCAATTTACCTTCATCATCCAATGGGGCAATTCTGCATAGGGAGTGGCATGTTGTCCTAGTACCTTTTTGAGTCTAGACAGATGAAAGACATTATGGATTTGGCTATTTGCTAGTAGTTCTAGCTCGTAGGCAACCTCCCCTATTCTCTTAAAAACCTTATATGGTCCATAAAATCTTGGTTTAAGCTTCTCAGCTGCACTGACCTTGATGGATGATTGTATGTAAGGTTGTAATCTTAGGAAGACCATGTCTCCAACTTTAAATGTCCTTTCAGTCCTTTTTCGATCGGCATACATTTTTTGTTGGTTTGTGCTTGATGTAAATTATCATTAAGAGTATTCATGATATCCAAATTTTGTTGTACAAAGTCTTTTGCTCTTGCTACACGGCTTCCTTGGAGGAGCAAACTTCCAAATGAGGTGGCCATGTATCCATACAAGGCCTTGAAGGGACTCATCCCTATTGACATGTGATGTGTGGTGTTATAACAATATTCTCCAAGGTGCAACCACTTGATCCATGCATTCTGTTTGACCTGTAACATAGTTCCTTAAATATCCTTATATCCATTTGTTTACAATTTTCGTTTGTCCATCAATTTGGGGGTGGTAGCTAGTGCTTGGTGCAAGTTATGCCCCTCCTAGTTGGAAGAGTTCTTGCTAGAACAAGCTAACAAATTGGCTGTCTCTATCATTGACGATGTTTCTAAGGAGGCCATGTAATCTAAAGATTTCCTTGAAGAAGACATCAACTACTTGAGGAGCCCTATAATTGGTGGATATTGCCATGAAATTGCATATTTGGTAAGGCGATCCACCACCACGTATATGCAATCTTTACCCTATACTTTTGGAAGTCCGGTTATGAAATCCATAGAGACACTTTCCCATTTTTGATTGGGAATGGGCAGTGGCTATAGAAGGCTTGTTGGATGGGTTTGTGGGATAGTGCGTAAGCTACAATGTTCTTTCCTTTTACGTATTCTATGTCAAAGTTATAAGCTTGTAACTTGCTAACCCATTTTAGTTGACGATCATTTAGATTTTTTTGGTTTAGGAAGAACCTTGAGCTATTGTGATCGGTTTTAATGATGTACTTCCCACAAACTAGATATTGTCTAAATTTGTCTAGTGCATGCATAATGGCTAACATTTCTTTGTCATAAATAGAGTAATGTTTTTCAGCTTCAAGGAGTTTGCGACTTTCGAATGCAATGGGGTGTTTGTTTTGCGTAAGTATTGCTCCAATGCCTTCCTCGGATGCATCACACTCTAGCTTGAATGACAATGTAAAATCGGGGATTGTTAGACTGGGGCAAGAGCTCATTATCTCCTTAAGGTTTTCAAAAGCTTGTTGGGCTACTTCATTCCACGCAAAAGCGCCCTTTTTTGTTAAGTTCGTGAGTGGGGCAGCAATTTTGGAAAATCCTTTAACAAATCATCGGTAGTAACTACATAAGCCCACAAATCCCCTTAGATGGGTTAGAGTTCTTGGTTTTGGTCATTCTATGATTGCTTTGATTTTTTCCCCATCCACATTTACTCCTTGTGCATTGATTTTATGTCCTAAATATAGGATTTCTTCTAATCCAAATTCACACTTGGAGGCCTTGGCATATAGTGACTCCTGTTCAAGAATTCCTAAGACTTCATCAATATGTTTAAGGTGTTCCTCCCATGTTTTGCTTTAAATTAAAATGTCATCAAAGAATATTAGTAGGAACCTCCTTAGTTGTTTCCTGAATATATGGTTCATGCATGATTGGAAGGTTGCTGGGGCATTGGTTAACCCAAAAGGTAGGACCAAAAATTCAAAATGTCCAGAATGACATCAAAAGGCTGTTTTAGGGATATCTTCTTTCCTCATTCTAATTTGATGGTAACCTGATCGTAAGTCAATTTAGAAAAGTATTTTGCACCGTGCAGTTCATTGATTAGTTCATCAATTCTTGGAATAGGGTAACGGTTTTTAATAGTTTTTTTTGTTTAAGGCTCTATAATCTATACACATTCTCATAGTACCATCTTTCCTTTTTCACTAATACCACTGAGGATGCAAAGGGAATTGAACTTGGTTGAATGTGACCCATTTTTAGAAGCTCATTAATAGTTTTTTCTATTTCTTCTTTAAATTTTTGGGGGTGCCTATAAGGTGTGGTGATTACAGGTTTAGCTCCTTTTTCAAGTTCTATGATATGTTCGAAACCTCTTTTGGGAGGAAGGTCTGGTGGAATGTTTTCGAATACCTTTTTGCGTTTCTTTAGGATGGGTTGTATATCCACATGTATGGCTTTGCCCTGTGGGGAGGACTTGTCAAGGATCATACATGGGCGACCCATTCTACTTGGTTATGTCTAAAAATTCTTTCCATTCTTTTGGATGAGACTACCCTTGGGGATCAATCGAATAATCCCTGTAAGAGGACTTCTTGCCCATTATGTTGAAAACAAAGTTCCAGTTTTGGAAAGTTTATGTAAAAGCGTCCCAGGGAGTGCAACCAGGGAACACCCATAATTACATCTGTGTCCCCCAGGTTTACAACATACAAATCTTCTTTGATTGGATGCTTACCTAATGTGAGACTTAGTTGTGAGATCTTTTTGGTACATGAGGTGGTAGATCCATTAGCCAAAGATACATTAAAGCCCTTAAAATCTTCTGTTTCTAAGTTCATTCTAGTGGCTAAATTATCGTCGATAAAGTTGTGGGTGGCCCCACTATCCACGAGTGTGGTTACCTTTTGCCCTTTAAGAACACTCCTAATCCGAAAAGGGTGATGCTTGGATATCTTTGAAATCACAACTAAAGTACCATGTTCTTCCTCCTCGTATTCTCTTCTTTTATTTGGGTTTTCTTCTTCTTCTTCTTCCCATACTTCTTCGTCAGATAGTGCTTCTAGGTTGTGTGCTTGGCTTCTCTTCCCACACTTATGCCCGGTTCCCATTTTTCCTTACACTTGTAGCACAAGTTTTTCTATTGAACCTCTTCTCGATTACAAACATGTCCATGCTCCCATGTCTCCTTGCATCTGTAACATAATCCCTATTTCCTAAATTCTGCTCGTTCACTTTGAGGGAGGGAAGCACTTTGGTGCCTATCTTTCTTGTAGAAAGTTTTATCTTTTGCTGATATATGTTTGGGGTGACCTTTCTCAAGTCATAGGGCCTTTAAGATGGCATCTTGGAGAGATGTGGGATCAAGGGCACTTACTAGGCCATGAATAGCTTCTGATAGTCCCTCTATAAATAGGTAGGCAAGTCTTTTTTTGGAAATTCCAGGGACCATGATTGAAATTCTTTGGAATTTGGCCACATAGTCTTTAACAGTCCCTTCTTCTCTTAGTTGAATTAATTCTGTAAAATATCTCTTAAGGTGTTTTTGGTCAAATCTCTCAATGAATTTTTGGGTGAAGACATCATAGGTTTTTATGTCTTGGTGGCCTTGGGTAATCAAGCCACGGTGCCACCAGTCATGTGCAACCCCTTCCAAATGTAGGATGGCGAATTTAGTGGCATCTTCTTCTATCATTGGATTGAGAGATAGGTATGTATCCAATTTCTGGATCCATGAGTGGGCGGTGACCTCCCTTGACCCATCAAAGCTAGGGAGAGTTATCTTGCCTACTTTATGATGTAAGTTTTTATTAGGTTGACCCCTCTCTTCTCTAGTGTTACTTCTTTTCCCTGCTTAACAAAATTCCCTAAAGGGGATGTCCCTCTTAACTTCAGGGTCGAGTCTTGAATAGGCTATGGCCAAGTCACTTAAATTTTGGTTTGGGGTATTAATTTCTTCTTCTCTAGGCGATCCCTCCCTAGGTAGAAAGGAAGGTCTAGTTATCCTAGTGGCTAACTCTAGCGGAGTTTTATTGTTATTTTCAGAATGATTAGAGGTGACTTCTTTCCCATTAGTTTGGGTAGATCAAAGAGTGTTGATCGTGTTGTTCATGTTTTGAAGGGTTTGTAAGAGAAGTTGTGTTGTCCTCTCGTTTTGCTCTATGAGAGCTTGAGTATTGTGCTCCATGAAAGCTCTCAATTCGTTTCCCATTTGTTCACTCATTGTATTGTTTGGGGCAAAGTTGTTGCTTGTTGCAAGTTTCCTCTTTTCTCTCCCTAATGCCCTTTGAGTTCTTTGGCTTGTGTGCATATACGATTCAGGCTATTTGCATATGTAGTATACAATGGTTCCCGCCCATCTTGGGTCCAGAAGGCGCTGTTCGGCTTAGGCTGGTCCAACTAACGAGCATGTTACTTAATTTGTTGTCCCTCTAACCAACGGAGAACTCTGTCGTGGTTTTTGTATTATGTGCTCCTAAGGTGAAGCCTCTTGGTTCCCTCCCGACTGATTATGTGTGCTTTCGGTGTCTCTTGGTACGTGCTCCTGATTCACGATCTGTACTTTGGCTGATATGTGTTTCGATGTGTTCTGGCCAACGCTGACATAATATGTGCCTGGTGATTGGTAATGCATTTAATATGTCTCCGTTTTTTCTTCGTGTCATTGCTAAAGGTGTCTCCGTTCTTTCTAGGCCTTCATCCTGCTCCTCGATGTGCTCTATTCTACCGTCCTCCTTCTGTTCGATGTGCCGATTCCTATCCTTACCATCTATATGTGTTTCTCCCTACGTGTAGGTTCGACTATGCTGGTGAGCCTTACTTGCTCGTATAGCAAGTAAGTATTCACCGAGCTCATTTTGCTTGTTCTGCCCCTCTTTGTGTTTTGTAGATGGGAGTATTTTGGTGGTGGGTGATTGGGTGCTTCCATCTCTATATATAATGCACCCCTTTACTTAATGACCAATATTCAGTATACCCCATAAATAATGGGTTGTGGCGAGTTTGCAAGAACCGCTTGCGAATGTGGGGTTTCAGGAAAGAGAAACGTTGAGTTGGGGGTTTCCTGTAGCTCATATGCCTTAGTCGGTTGGACTACAGGTCATCTAACCAACAAAATAGCGATGAAGGTGGTTCTTGGTTCTGATTCTTTATCCTATTCATGGGGAATGATTTGCCCTACTGTCTTTACCCCTCCTGCCCTACTGCTCTACCTACTTCTTAAAGAGACACAGTGCTTTGGTTGACTGAATGGAGCGAAGGAATGCGGTTTCTTGATCACGGCAGGGTCAGCCTTAACCCCACCGGGGGGGGGGGTATGTGGGTGGGTGGGAGCATATAGAGATGGGCCTTAGGGTGGCTCGCTTGCTTTTGTGTGGAGAGGATCCCACTCCCAACGTGTCATTCAATTGTCTCTCATCCAACTGAAGCCCTGGTTTGTGACGATTCTTACTTCCACATGCTATAGTTCCCTCCCACTCGTACTTCCTTCCGGTTGTTGTTACTTCCTTCCTTCCTTCCTGAGACAATTGGAGCTTGAAATTGAACCAACAACTATAGAACTTTAGGGTGGGAGGGCATCCAAGACCCCAACACCCAAGTCCTTTTGGAAACCGATGGGGAGGGGGGACCCCCCCACCCTAGCTCCCCTCCCCATCAGTTTCCAAAAGGACTTAGGTGGTGGGGTCTGCCGCTATGGGTCTGAGAAAAGCACTTATCTATAGTAGGGGGCGTTAGGGAGCTTGACCGATAGGTCGAGAAGTGAGCACCCCCCCACCCCGCCTTTCTATAGCTATAGTAGGCTGAGCGCCCATTGTTTCTATAGGGCTCGATTTTGGAGCATTTGATGCCCTTTGAACATGTGCATTTGTTCAGAAAAGTACCCAAGTCTTTGGATAAGGGGGATGGGATGAGAGGGGGGAGCCCACCGCTTCTCTCTCCACTTTTCTCCACTGGTGGGAAGCATCCCCATGCCTATTGAAGATCATACTGTCGGGATGGGTGGGAGGAAGTTGTACCCAGTACCACCAGCAGGAGTTGAAGTGTTGGAACTACCCTTAGAATAGTAGGGGCCCACCCAACAACAACTAGAATTCCCAAGACCGACCCCACCATCCACCCAGACCCCACCACCCTGTAGAGGCTCCGCCATCGGGGGGGTGGGAGGCTATAGAGTTGCTTCGCTACCGACTTGAGGCTGCCGGTCCGAACCAATATTGATCACTCAATGGCAGAGCTAATAACAAGCAAGTAAGATGCTGATCTTTCCACCATCTGCCTTGATAGTTCAAGGAGAACCAGCATCAAATCCCTATGGGGTGGTGTGACTGCAATCTGGCAACTTGGCATGGCAGATGTTTGTTTGTTTAGCATAGGATTCAATCCCCATCGAGGTCCTCATTGTTCTAGTAGGGGTTCAGGAACCACTTTGTCATTGGTGTCCTTAGTGCCCTTAATGCCTAGGTCTTAATGCCTAGGTCATCAAACCCATCTTACTTAGCTTGAAAGAGGTTAGACCAAGAGTAGGCTCCAGGCTCTACCTCCTGGGGGGGCCCAGTAGCAAAGCATAGGTCGGAATTTAGGCGGAGCCTTGTTCATCAATGGGCGAAGCTTGGTACGACTTCATTCCTCAAATGATCCGCTTCTACAAATCGCCTATAGATAGTAGGGCTGCTTTGTGAGATCGATTATCCGGAACAACTATATCCACCCACCCACTACAAACTACCTATTCCCCCTCGGTCCCAACCCCACCGAGGGGGTGGGAGATATAGGGGCCCTTGGTGGGGCAATTCCCTCCCTCCATCGAACTAAGATTCCCTCCCCCCCACCCAAGACCACCCTATTTGCCTTACCCTATGATTCCCTCCCACCTAGATAGAGAGCTATTCCTCCTACCTACTTTATCTTCCTCCCACCCAACTATATTCTCCCACCCACCCGTTATATAGGCACTGGTGAAGCGCCCCGTCAATCGGTGAAGCGCATAAAGCATCATTACTCAACCGATTTCTTTTATTAGCCTTTGAGTTTGGTGGTTTTATCAGCTTAGGATTTTAACATTATTTAGCCTTTTTAGTATTAATTGTCTTATTGTAAATAATTATATATTATTTTTTAGCTCATTCGACCTTCTGGCATTATTTTCCTTTCATTTAATTTATTGGTATTCTTTTACTTTATTAGGAGTTCAATCTTTTTTGTATTAATATTTTATCTTTTTATTTTATTTATTGTCTTTTGCTTTTGTGTATCCTTTTATCCCTTAATTTTATTCTCTTCCCCCAATTTCTTGGTCTTTGTGTCTCCCACCCTTCCCAAGCTCCCTGCCTATTTATCCTCCAAGTCTGCTATTCCCTTTCTATTCTCTTCTCTCTGTTTTTTTGATCATCCTGATGATGGATCATGGAGAATGATCCGAAACGTTGATGAGAAAAAATCATACACAGTTTTAATCCAGAAACATTTGCATATTTACTTATCTACTAAATTAAGCATAGATATCTTTACTTATTACATATTAACCATTAAAAAATTATCTATTTATATGGATATATATATTTGTATGCCTATCACCATATACATACATATATTAAATGTATATATATTCCATTCATACCAATTACTGGTTTTATTTATAATTGCTGGTTCCCTGATTGCAGATATATACTTCTGAAGATGAATTGTATCCCCTTAAATTCCCCTACGGTGGGGAATGGATATAACTGCTCATCATTACTCTTCCTTAGCAAAGGACATGTCCCTCTACTTGATCGCTGCCTTCAGATTTCTCTATTTTTTTTTTTTGTTAATTATTAATTATTACATATGCTTTTTGGAGAGTCACCGCCTTGTCTTAATGATCAATTGGTTAGTTAGTGATCGGGGACTTTATTGTTGTTGGTGATTATATTGGAGGCTATGATGGGGATCGGGGTTTGACACATTGACTTCTTGAAGATGTTTCAGACCACCCAAAAGCTACCTTATGCATTGAGGATCAATTCATTAGCTTCAAAACTGTCTTGCCATATTTTTCAAGCAATTTGAGGACTAGCAACAATCTCCTGACTGAAAATGACATAAATTAATCTCATTGTCAGGTTGTTTGGATCACACCTCCCCATTGAGGAGGTTTCTGGTCCCCCAAAGCTTAGGGACATGCCAAAGGAAATTTCTTCCCTACATCTGATTTTACCTTGCTTGGAAGCTGCCCCTTCAACCTGATCAACCATGTTTTCTATTCCTCTCCTCATCATCCCCAACTCCTTTTGTCTGCTTTGAGCTAGATCATCAACTGGAGGGAATAACAGGTCTTCCTCTTCATCTAGTAATGAAGACTCAAACAAATAGAGATTCTCCACATTGATTGTGGAGTACATCTTCATGTACACAGGCAGAACCAAGCAAAATAGATTTTTGCCTATCTGTTCCAGGATTTGGAAAGGACCATATCCTTAAGCTTTCTAGCTTGCCCTTTGATCCTATCTTTGCCCAAGTGCTACTGTGCTCTACTTGATGTTGTTCATGACACTATCTGTGCTTGGCTTGTGACTCCAATTTCCTGAACTTGGAGATGTATTTTCTGAACTTTAGCAATGAACCTTTCAGCTTTATGGACCTTTGAATCCACATTCCTGTTTTTTTTGTGACTGTCATATAGCAACATTGAAAGGAATAGCTGGCAAGTAACCTCAACACACCTCAAACAGTGACAACTAGTCAATGTATGGACTGTGCTGTTGTAAGATTGCTGAAGATATGTTAAATTATCATCTCACGCCTTTAGACACTTTTGATCATACCCTTTCAAGAGCCGCACTAAGATTTTGTCCACCACTTTTGTTTACCCATTGGTTTGAGGATGAAAAGTGGTTAACACTTCAATCAAGTGTCCATTTTCTCCCAAAATATACACCAAAACTTTCCCAAGATCCTACCATCATGGTCTGATATTATGCATTCCAGTAACTCAAAGTCAACCCACGTGTAAAAAGCAGCTCCACTGCCTCTCTTTCCTCTAGAGTGTGTTAACCATCAATTTTAATTTGATATAACTTACATTGTCAAGCTATTGTTGCAATCAAATTTGGCTATTTACAACAATCTTGTGTCTGGAAAATCATTATAGGGGTCTCTTAGTACTTTGTAAAATAGTTGTGTTGATGCTTCTTGTGGTCGGTTATCTATTGTTTCTTGTAAATTCTGTCTTGGTTTTTTCTTATAATTTCATCACAAACTCATATGAATTGGAGTCATAAATGGAAATTAATAATGTGGTGTTCTTTTTCCTTATTTTAATTTGGTTAAATACCCCCATATATGCATATTAAGGCACTTCTCGCTGTATACATGAAGCGTGCAACGGTAAACTGCAGGTGAATCTAAACAACATCATGAAATAAATATAGTTTACTTTTACCCCACTCCTACTTTGAATATCCCTTGGCAAGTATGCTAAAGGTGGTAGCATGTATATCAAAGATGGTGGGATGTATGGTGAAGATGGCAAGAGATATGAAGTGAAGGTGAGCTACGTGGCAAGCTGAACTTGCCATATCTGCACTTGGATTCTTGAATTGTTCCTCTATTCAATATTCTCTATGTATTTCAAAGTGAGTTCAAAGGAATAGTGGTATTTGGAAGCTCTTGTGTGGGTTGCATGTTTTCTAGATGGTTATAAGGTTGTTGTACCTAGTTTGGACAAAGAGAACATGTGCCATTCATGCACTTAGTTCAATGTTCCTTGTGGGATTTGTTGGCTTGTATAAGTATGGTTTCAATATAGCGTTGAGGGAGAGGTCAAATGTCAGTCGGTAGAAGAAAGTCTTTGTGGTCCTCATGGCCATGGGTAGGAGGGAACCTGTGGTGACATTTGACTAAAAAGGTCGAACGAAAATTAGTGAATGGGAGAAATCTCCAAGCAATAGTGGGGCTTGAACCTTTGCAGTATTATGAATTTGAGCTAGTTATAAATAGCGTATCCCACCTCTTGCAACTAACCAAAAGACCAAAATTCTTCATTCAAAGGGAGTGTTACAATGCTTTTATACAAAGACATTATTGTTTGTATCCAGTTGTATCTATACTATTGACACTATTAAGGATCCAAGAACAGTAACCTTTACGAAGAGAGCTGACACATAATCATGGCTCATTGCCTTAAAAGTGGTGTTATATTAACGCTTCTTCCTTCTGGACTTAGAGTTGAATGTGAAAGCACAATGTCCAGAATGAGTATTGTCAAAGGAATAAAAAAGCCACCTTGTAGTTTGTGTGAACAAAGATTACTTGAGTGCTGGATGGTGAATGTAGTGAGGCCCAAGTCCTAGATATACTTGAAGGTATGCGAGCACCAACTCCATGAAATTAAGGCATTTATCTAAGGCATGTGATTAGGGTCAAATATCTTCTCTCTTCACTTTGTTCTCTAGAACAAAGCTGCACCAAAAACGACAAATCCACCCTTTAGGGAGATTCTTTTGATTCTCAATCCCTGAATTTATATACCCCACTAGAATACCTGGGTTCAGGCTGCCACTTGGTGATGAAATCCAAGCCAGGCATGCAAAATAAAAATAAAAATAAAGAATCCAAGCCGTTTCTGATTTCTATTGTTGCCTTACAGTGCAAGAAATGAGCATATGCAGATGAGCTCGGGAAATGCAACTGACAAAAACTGTTTCTGAATCTCAAGATTGCCTCATGGTGCAAACAAAGAGCACATGTGTCTCAGTCATGTAAACACATACAAACAAGAAACAAGAAAGATTTTTTTGTTTTTATGATTTTTTAGCTTTTTTATTTTTTTATTTTTTTAGAATCTTCACCCAATGTGCTGTATAGCAAGGGGTTAGTAGCTTCAACTTTTAAGATTGAAGTGTCACAATATTTGCAAGCTGCACCCACAATGGATTAGTAAATAAAACAATCCCTGCAAAATTGAAAACCAAACAAAATAATAAAAACAGGATAAAATGATTGCATGAATCAGAAACTAATTGCATAATAAAAACAAAAATGGTGTACAAAAGGGAACTAGACAGCCAAAGGCATAAATAATTCTGCTGCAGATGGTGTTGGATATCCAGAAAATTAGCATATAGCCATTTGCTATGTATTTTCTCCTACAGGAATTCAGCAATGGACTTAACGAGCATCATTCAAAATTGATAAGGAAACCAATTGAACAGGATTTAAACAATAGACTAGCTTCTACAATGAATATAAAGCCAATACTTATTTATCTTTGATGGTGATAATTGAAGCCAAATGTAATGTCCCCAACTCAAATCATGAGGATTAGCAGCACATTGGCTGTCCTTTCCTTGGATTACCCAAGAGGAGGACGTAGAGCATTATTGGGTAAGTATGGAGTCTTTGGCTTGTATTATATTCTATTCTTAAGTTGTGTGCACATCTTTTTATGCAAATTAAGTGAACTTAAGTCATTTTAAGTGTGGCACGTCTTTTCAGGCAACTTAAGTAACTCCTAGCCAAAAGACTTAAGTTGTCCCCTTTTTATGTACTTTAAGTATTTTAAAAAGCACGTGATAAAAAGGCAAAGGGGACATGGGTTTTCAAGGAGCTTATTGGATCAATTTCTAGGTTTTTAATGTGGAGCTTTGGATTAAGAGGTGGTGATTCAAGGGCTGAGATTAATTCATCTCTTTGGGAGTTATTATATAACTCTCTAGGGTTCTTTTAGAGATCATTATGTTGTGAGCTTTCTGTTTATTGCTGCTGCAACTTGGCT
Source organism: Sequoia sempervirens (assembly GCA_007258455.2). Lineage (NCBI taxonomy): Eukaryota > Viridiplantae > Streptophyta > Pinopsida > Cupressales > Cupressaceae > Sequoia > Sequoia sempervirens. Next base: position 50,272 of record VDFB02266223.1, read on the forward strand.
TAAGGTCTGAAACCTTTGAGTATCCCTGGTTTTGAAGAGACATATGGGCTCCCCCTAGTTAGAAGGGTGTGTTTCGGTGGAAGAGCTTTGGTTTGTGAAACCCTAGCACATCAATTTTCAGGGCTGCAATTGTCTATCAGGTTTGGATGCCAATTTGGAGATAAAATTCAAAGTTGAAGGTTCAGATTTGGAGTAATTTCAGCATGGTATTTCATATTTTTGAGCATTCTCGAGGACAGCAATAGAAAATCAAACCTAGCGCTGATTTATTATGGGAGTTGATGCCATATTTGAAGGTGGCTAGGGTTTGATCAAGATCTGAGTTTTGGAAATATTGTTATTTTTCTATTATCCCTATTTGGGGATATTACAGTGGTATAAGAGTTTCAAGACTTGGCAACTTGTTGGGTTGGTTGTATTTGTGGAAAAGGTGGTCATAACCTGGAAAAATAGAACAAAATAATGGCAAACAACGATCAACCACCATCATCAAGTGAATAGGAGGTAAAACATATGTTTGCAGAAATGCTAAGATAGTTACAAAACACAAATTTGTATTTAAGTCAAATGACTCACAACACAACAAATGGAAGAAACATGGTGCATGTGGAGAAAGGACAGTAGTAAAGCTGCAGTAAACAATGAACATTCTACTAGCAAATCTATGGGTTCATCACAATCCAGACCTTTCATGTCTACTTTTATACAAGAGGATTAGCTTACACAAGAGGAACCTATGGAGGACAATGAGGATGCTGAAATTTTGGCTAAGTATCAAGCTTTGGGGGTAGATTTTCAATCAACCACCTCATTTAAAGATTACTTGGAGGTCACCAAATGCACCAAGCCGAAGAAGAAACAATGGAATCAAGGAAAGCAAAATTATGGGTTGCAGAAGTGGTTGGGATGTCTATCCTTACCTAGTTTTGATGGATCATCCAAGGGTAAAACTAGGGCTTGGATTCAAAAATTGGATACTTACCTTGCCCTAAATTAGATGAAGGAAATTGAGGCCATCAAATTTACTACCCTTCACCTTGAAGGAGCTGCACATGAATGGTGGTATCATGGTTTAGTGACATAGGGTCATGGTGCAATAGTTTCTTATGATCAGTTTTGCACTACATTGATAGAGTGGTTTGATCGCAAGGGTTTAGAGGCACACTCCAGAGAGTTGGCTCAGTTGAGCTAGGTTGGGACAATTGAAGAATACATTATAGAGTTTTAGCGGTTGTCAGTGATGGTTTTTGATGTGATTGAAAGGAGGTTGACTTCTTGGTTCATAGAGGGTTTGTCAGAACCTCTCAGGGGTTGGGTTAAAGCTTTTGATCCACCAACCTTGCAGAATGCTATTAAGCATGCAAGGAATATGGAGCTATCTACCCCAGAGGCTAGGTTTCCTAGCAAGTTTTTGCAGAGACCCTTATCATAGAGTTTGTTGCAAAGGAACGACAAGAAACCAGAATATACAAACCAACGGGTGAGATGTCTAAGCTAGTTGGTGGTGCATCTCGTGATTCGAGAGATGAGTTGAGACGAAAGAGGCTTTGCTTTGATTGTTGTGAGCCTTAGACACTTGGGTATAAGTGTAAAAGTGGGGGCAAGGCCTACTGCATTGAGGTCTTCGAGGAACCTAGTGATGATGAGTTGGAGGAGACACAGGTTCATGATGAGTAGTTTGAACAGATGGATGGGGAGATAGACACAGATGAGCACTATGATTATTTTGCCTAGATGGATGGTGCGATTGTAACCCTCACTACTACTCATTTTAACGCCTTCAAAGTAAAGGGTGTTATGCAGGGACAACAAGTTGTTTTGTTGATTGATAGTGGGGCTACCCACAACTTCATTGATTCGTCCTATGTGAAGAAGCGGGGCTTGCAAGTTGAGGAGCATGATGGTTTTTGAGTGCGGACAACGAGTGGCATGATGTTGTATTGTGTTAATCGTGTCCCATAGTTGAGTATGACCTTGGGTAATTACATCCTTACTAATGACTTTTATGTGGTTGACATTGAGGATACCAATGTTGTGTTGGGTGTTCAGTGGTTGCATTCTATAAGTTCATATGTCATGGACTTTAAGAGTATGCAGTTGAGTTTCACAGCAGATGGTTGAAAGGTGGTATTACGGGGCTTATCTTTAGATGCTCCTAGAATCATTTCAGCTAAGAGGATGGAGAGAGTTTGACGACATTTAGAGGCTAAGTGGGCAGTACAATGTTTCATTTCAGATAAGTCTACTGATGCAGGACAATGTGGGTGTTATATTGACATATAGGGTTTATTGGACAAGCATAGTGTGGTGTTTTCAGATCTACCACATAGTTTACCTCCAGATCATGGTTTTGAGCATGTTATTGAGCTTGTGGATAGCAAGCTAGTTGTTACGAATCCCTACCATTATCCTAGATGATTCAAGGATGAGATTGAGAAGACTATTCGGGAGTTGTTGGATGCAAGGCATATATGGCCTAGTTCTAGTCCCTTTGCTTCTTCTGTTGTCTTGGTGAAGAAGAAGGATGGTACTATGAGGATGTGCATTGATTATTGTGCACTAAATAAGAAGACCATCAAGAACAAGTATCCTATTCTGCGTATTGATGACTTGATGGATGAGCTACATGGAGCGATCTATTTCTCCAAAATAGATCTTCGTTTAGGATACCATCAGATTTGGGTCTGAGAGTAGGATGTGCACAAAACAGTTTTCAGGTGCCACTATGGACAATTCAAGTATTTGGTGATGCCCTTTGGGTTATCAAATGCTCTAGCTATTTTTCAATCTTGCATGAACCATGTGTTCAACAAACAATTGCGGAAATTTGTGTTGGTTTTCTTTGATCACATCTTAGTATACAACAGGACATGGGAGGAGCATATTCAACATCTTGATGAGGTGCTAATTATCTTAGCGGCTAACTTCCTATTTGCGATATGACTGAGCTATTATATTTGGGATATGTCATTGGGGAAGGTGGAGTGAAAGCACATAAAGAGAAGATTCAAGCTATACTTGATTGGCCACCACCAAAGAACATGTCACGATTGAGGGGCTTCATTGGTCTATGATAAAAAGGCAAAGGGGGCATGGGTTTTCAAGGAGCTTGTTGGATCAATTTTTAGGTTTTTAATGTGGAGCTTTGGATTAAGAGGTGGTGATTCAAGGGCTGAGATTAATTCATCTCTTTGGGAGTTATTATATAACTCTCCAGGGTTCTTTTAGAGATCATTATGTTGTGAGTTTTCTGTTAATTGCTGCTGCAACTTTGCTTAAGGTCTGAAACCCTTGAGTATCCCTGGTTTTAGAGAGACATATGGGCTCCCCCTAGTCAGAAGGGTGTGTTTCGGTGGAAGAGCTTTGGTTTGTGAAAACCTTGCACATCAATTTTCAGGGCTGCAATTGCCTATCAGGTTTGGAGGCCAATTTGGAGATAAAATTCAGAGTTGAAGGTTCAGATTTGGATTAACTTCAGCATGGTATTTCATACTTCTGAGCATTCTTGAGGACGGCAACAGAAAATCAGACCTAGCGCTAATTTATTTTGGGAGCTGATGCCATATTTGAAGGTGGCTAGGGTTTGATCAAGATCTGAGTTTTCGAAATATTGTTACTTTTCTATTATCCCTATTTGGGGATATTACATCAGATCTGTGGGATTATTTAGGAGAAGGCAGCACATAGTAAATTTCCAACAAAAAATTCAAATTCCGGATGAAAAATTCAACGAATCAATTCCCTAGCACTAGTTGAAGCCAAGATCTGTTAAAATTCTGTGGATGAAAGCTGCTACAGGCAAATTTTGAAAGAAATTCACTTTTCAGTGAAGATTGTTCACTATATAGAAGAGAATGCAGACAAAAATCTTCTCACAGCAATCATTTCCTTGGAGGCCTGCTCAAAATCTCAATATCCATTCATCATTAAAAAACAACAATAAAGCTCAGTTAATCAATCCCCTTTTAATCATCTACATGCTATGCTCTGCTGTTTTCAGGTTTGCTACTGGAAACTTTTGTAATGATGTTGGCTCAATTCCAGCAGATATACATCCACAATTTGATGCTACGTTGCAATGTGCATGGATATCCCTGAATAATGAAGGCAATTATAGCTGCTCCAACAATAACTTGCGCCCAGTAGCTCCTCTACCACAAGGTTATCTGATGTCATCTTTCTGTAAATCTGACTTCAAGATTGATGGAGCATATTCTGAGCTTGTATCCTCTCCTTGCCAAACTCTAGATTGCCTCCTTGATCTTGAAGAGGTGTTGTTGGAGAAGAATAATGCTGTCAATGGAAGCTTTTGAAAATGGTAAATGTAAATTAGGAATGAAGAACATAATTTTTTTTAATTGACACAGATAGATGCAGCTTGGGCAAGAATAGAGACACTGTACACCAGAATTGCTCCTTTCTGTGATAACTCTGTAGAGAAATGGCATAAAAAATAAAGTTTTCAGCAGGTGCTGCCGCAATGAAAAGTAAATTTTGTGCTTTCAATCAGAGCATAAGTCAGCAAGTATTAGCATATCGAAAGAACTCTACAAGTATGATGAAGAGGATGCAACTGATGTGCTCTTCTGTTGATGTGATGGGGACTTCTCCACAAGCACTGGTGGCTCAAGAACCAGCTATACAAGAAAAAACAGCTGAGTGTCAGGAAATAAATGAAGATGCTGATTCTCAGTTACTTGATGACCGTGAGTTCTATCAGCAACTGCTTCAAGAGCTTCTGGAGTCAACAAACCCTACATTATTAGGAGCAAGTCTTTATTTCAGTAAAAACTAAAAAGATGAATGTAAAGAGGAAGATTGTGGATCACTGTGCTTCAGAAAGCCCTAAGAAGGTTGTCAATTTTATGCACCAGAACCTATGGCTCTTGGAGGAAGATTACAATTCCATTGATTTTGGGTGTTTGGGAAGGCAAGTGCCAAGGGAAATCAATAATCATTCCAGATAGAACATATCTTCAGAGCAATAGGGATTGAACCAGTTATTACATCTCCAGGACAACTTGTGAAAGAGCAGGAAAACTGGGGAAATTAATTCATCGATGCTATAGAATGGCACCTCAAGTTATAAAAAACAAGGAAAAATGAGTTGTTTGATGACTAACGACTGTGATGCAGGTGTAGGAAGATATAATTTCAAACCGGTTGATATCACATAAATGCTCAAAGCAATAGAAGCTCTATACATTTTAAGCGAACACACAAGTGGCAATTAACAATCAAATAGTTATAAGAACATTAATGAATCTAGCAGATAATCCTACAAGTGTGAGCATTAGACAAGATTGGAGAGAATCAAACATTACCAATTGTGTGCCCATCATTGTTATTGGAAATGATGTTTCCACATTGTATGCCCATGTGGAGAAATTTTACAAGAAGACTATTATCAATGTAGAAAAATGAGTGTTTAGGAATCTGTGAGATATTCACAGGTATATCTAGCATGCAGACTTGAACTCCTTGTTGATTCCGTGGTTTTGTAGGCTTCAAAACAAGTTTTTATGGTGATTTTGCTAGATCCCTGTTTGAATACTGATTCCCTCTTGCATGTTCTTGCTCTTGGGGATTGCCATCCCCAGAATGCTCAATTCACACCTAAGAAATTGATGTCGCAAGCACTCGGCAACCAAAGTAATGTCTCCTTCCATGATCTTTGAGGAAGTTTCTAAAGCTTGTTAAAATTGAATATGGACATTGAAGTTGAGCATACTATCAATGATGGTTGCATTAGTGAATTAGATGCCAAGGAGTAGCTAAGCAAACCAATTAAAAAAAATGTAATAGATGGAGGGGTTTGTCCCACCGGGTGTGCTAAAATTGAATGCAATCAATTTAGAACAAAATTGAATATTAAAAACAATAATTAAAATTCCTTATTTCTAAACACACACAAATCTTAGATGGAGCAATGATTTGGATTTGCTTGCACTTCGACAAAGGATTGATTAGAGATTATTCAAAGTGCTCCCTCAATTCTTGAAAGGAATGGTGGATTTATATTTTGAAGTGTAAATATGAATAGCCAAGATTGATTTAATCAATCTATATGACTAAATATTTGATTTAGAGTTAATTAGTTTGATTGACTAGTTAACTTGATTGATTAGTCAATTAACTTGATTGATCAGTCAATTAACTTGATTGATCAGTCAATTGACTTGATCGTTCAAGTAACTAATTTAATTGTAAGTTAACTTGATCAATTAATTAGTTAATTAATTTATGATTGAAAGATGAAATTATCTAAATTGAAATTAGTGAAATGTTTCATTAGTTAATTGACTTTAATTGATGAATGAAATGTGGGTGAGGATAGTTAGGATTATATATTTATTTTAATTGGATATATGTGCATGGATTAATTAGGAGTTAATTAATATATTAATAATGATTAATCAATTAATTAGTCATGGGGTGGTATAAGGGTAAATGAGATTACTTAATTAATATAATGTAAGCAATTATGTGACAAGGCAAATTAACATGATGAAGTTGATAAGTTGGTGGTGTGACGAGATGATTGGTTGATGGGATGACAATAGGATGATTGGAATAGGATAATTATGACAAAATTAGTTGATTGGAATGACAAAGTTAGTTGACTAGGATGATGATAGATTTAATTGACAAGGTGGCAAAATCTAGGTGTCTATAGATGCTCATGCCAAGCAAGAGGCACAATTAATTTCAAATTCAAGTTTCGAACTCGGGTTCAAGAAAAGCCATGAATAGGGCTTAATGCCATTGAACCTCTAGATGTTGCTAGGTGACACTAGTGAATAAATAGATGATAGTCGTAAATGTATTTGTTCTATGTTTATTTGATTATGATAAAAGTAAGTTTAGAAAATAACGATCTTTGCTAATTTACTATGCTCCACGGGGACGCGTCCCCTGTGTTTTTTTGCCGTTTCCCGTACCGGGTACGAAACGGGGACGCGGGGACGGCTAGGAAACGTCCCCTGGCCGTCCCCTTTTTCCCTCCAAGTACCCGGTACTTCCAGGGGACTTCTGGCAAAACGCAGGGGACGTAGGGTACTTCTAGAAGTACCCGAAACTTCCCAGCCATCCCTCATCCGTACTGGGTACTTCTAGAAGTACCCTATGGCCCAGCAGCAAAAAAAACACATTTTTATAAAAAATTAAAGTTTTTTAAAATGAAAAAAAGGCATGGGCGGGCCCACAAGGGACGCCCCATGCCACTTAACCTAATTTATGCCTTATATATGCCCTAAAATGAGAAAAAGCAACTCATTTTTACATTTGGCTTGTGAAGTGAAGGAGAGCAAAAGAAGAGCAGCTGAGTGAAGGATCGCCAAACTAGTCAGTATCGTCAGACTCCAGCCTTATGTTGGGATGTTAATCCCAAAGATGCTATGCAGATTGAGGAGAATGCACATGAGGGATTGGTTGGGGTTCCATTGGTTGAGGCAGATCCTTCTATTGACATGGACACTAACACTAACTTAGACTCGAGCTCTAATGGCGAGGGCGATGCTGATTTAGACCTACCTTATGCTGATTAGGGACCTTGGACAGCGATATATTTTCTTAGTTTTATGTTTAGCATGTCATTTCATAGTTGAGACTTGGAGCCTTTGGGCATTTTGGTTATAATTATCAGACTTTTATATGATATGTGTGCACATTGGTAATGAAAAGCATTTGAATTTTGACATTTTGTTAATTTGTTTGTCGATTCTCATGTGAAATCTCAATTCAAGTCTAATGATATGTATTAACTATTAAGCTTATACAAATGTCTAGAATGAATGCTTTATCAATGTTATGCTATGAACATTTGAAATTTCTATATATTTTAAAAAAATTCCCTATTTTTTTATCAGCTGTCCCCTGCCGTCCCCTTAAAAATGACCCAAAAGTACCCCCGTACCGGAAACTCGTCCTGCCGTACCGGGTACTCCCCGTCCCCGAAACCCCGTGGAGCATAGCTAATTTATGAATTGTCTATAGCTAGACACAATCTCTGCATTTTCATTAATATCTAGCAACTTCTAGCTTTGTATTAATCGTTAGTGGTCTTTCTTGGTGGTTAGTCAATAGGTGGTAAATAATTGTGAAAGAAGGCTCAAATGTAAAATTTGAAATATTTTGTGACACACCAAAAAGAGACTAAAAGTCACCTGATCTTACCTTTTGCTTTAGGTCACCATTGACATAGATCACAATGAAGTACAAAATGAAAGATCATTCAAATTATATGATTAGTGAAGTTGAGGTGGTCCCGGACATTGACTTTGGACTCATTGATGCAAGGAGTTAGTTTGCGAAGCTATTGAGGCAAGATGCCAAAAACCCTCTCATTGCCTCTAGATTAGGGTTGCTATTGGATTTTCCAAGTTGAATTCACGTTTCTAGACTTGGTGTTGGAATGTGCAAGGCATTATCACCCCGAGGTGCACACAATAAGACTAGTCCATGGGCTTGAGATTACCAATCTTAGCCCCAAATTCTTTGAAGTCATGTAGTCTATCCTTGTGGTTGTTGACGAGGTCTATTTAGAGGACTCAAAGTGCACATTCAGTTTGAGGATTGATAGCAATTGTTGGTTCAACAACAAAACTTGAGTCATGGTGCAAATTTCTTTAGGCCATGGATGCTCTTTATGCAATAGGTTTTTAGGAGTGTCACAACTTCATATTGGCTTAGATTATTAGTCACTCCATCCATCACCAATTGATGAAAGTAAATGAGTAGAAGCCATTTGATATGACTTCATATTTTGTATATGTGCTTTTGTAGCTAGTGAACAAAATGACAGCTCCAAGAATTAGATAAATGATTGAGAAGAATGTCCCTGTGTACTAATGTTACCTAATATTCTATTAGGAGAACTTGGAGAGAGATTTTTGGGTGATCAATGATTGTTTCATCTTCTATTTGTTGTTTTTGAACTACATAAAAGTCTAGATTTCCATATATCTCAATAGGGCATGAAGTCCAAGTGGTGGGCAAATTGGTATATGAAAAACGAGGCATACACATACATCAAAGTTTTTGTTTTTAAATGGAGACCATATTGGCTCTCTCAACATGTGCTTGATTTTGTATTGTTCTTTGTTCATCAGACCATGAAGGTTCATAAGGTCTTCAATGACTTGCAGAAGTGACCATTCACCAATTAGGTTTTTGATTGGGGTCAATTATTTCATAGGCAAAGACAAAGGATGGCTGTAGACCCCCTTCATTTTGGCTTCCTCATTGAAGATGCAAAGAGCCACTTTATCCAAGAGGGAAAATGAATGAACTAGTATCTTAGTTTTTGGGAGGTAGCTTCAAGTTTGAACACAACAATGAAGATCTTTTGGAAATTTGCAAAGACAATGAATTATGCACAATTAGTGGTAGTAATGGAGAATTTTTCTCACCTAGTTGGATTAGAACCAAAATCCCGTTACAACAACATTGTCATGGCTAGCTCCTTTAGTTGCAAAGGCAATGAAAGTAGTGTGGGAGTTTCTTCCTCCAAATCTATCAAGAGAGCTTAAAGGCTTGTAGATCAAGTTGGCTCTAATAGAAGTTTTTAGACCATCTCACACTTTGAGCTACTTGCCACATCCTATCAAGAGCCGGCTAAAGTTTGCATCACAAAAGCAACAAGCAAAAGTGGTGGTGGATACATTTAAGGTCGTTCAACAACAAAGTGAGCAAGGAACATCTTCTTAGTTTAACTGTGTGGTGATCAAGAAACTACCTGCCATGGGTGGTGAAGGAACAAGAAATGATTGTGACAATGAAGATCTGAACTAAAGAAAGATGATCTCATTAGAACTCTTCCTAATCCTCCTTAGCAACTGAAAAAGAAAAGAAAAAAAAGAAAGGGAAAGAAAATGTTTCTATTGCAGTTTGGTTGTCATTGATGTCAAAAGTTCTATGAAGTGTGTTACAGTTTGGTTGTTTGGTTGCCAGATTCTTTGAGAAATGCTTCTCCACCGATGATGTTTTTCTCTTGCGGTTTGGAGGACAACTTTATGTTGTGTCAAGGCATGTGTGATCCAAGTTTCAAATCATTTTAGTTACTGGAAAGGTGTTTTTGAAAGTGACAGATTCAAGTTTGTGGATTTTGTGAGGATGTTCTCAGAGGTGCAAAAGTTGGCTCTGCATATCTCTGCATTCGCAGAATGGTTATGTGGTTCAAAAGATAAGTTCATTGAGGTGTGAAGGTTTTATATCCAAATTCTCATGTCATTAATCCTTCCGTAGAGAAAGTTAGAAGTGACAGGGTGCAGGATTGTGTTGTCCGGTGACTAGCTTTAATGTCTGTCTACTTGCGCCAATAGAAGGTTGTGAATTTTAATTGTATGTGTTTGTGTGGACACTCCACGTGTCTCATAGTGTCTAAGGTTTGAAGCACATGAAGATCTTTCTTGGTTCCAGTACCGCATAGTTGTTTCAAGTCATTTTGTGTTGTTATGCTTTTGCTGAGGCTGACTAAGGCATGCTGATGATGTGTGCCACAACTTCAAGGTTGAGCGGAGTTTAAGGAGTGATTGAAGGTGTTGTATGGGTCATGCTGACTCATCTGGTAGAAGCACTAATAATGTTTTATCATTCTTGTGTACCGCCAATGGATGTGAAGGCCAACATGTTACAAGCTACATTTTCTTGTTTATGGCCGACCTAATTTGAATTTGTGAATCATGCAGATGATGTTCATAGAAGATCAAAGGTGTGAAGATTGTTTAGGACCAAGTTAAGCGTGTGTTGGAATCCGCAAGGTGTGTTCCTCTTCCTGGTGTTGCGTGTAGCCTTTTGGGTCTTGCCCTCTACACATTTCATATTGTTTGTTTTATCTTTGGCCGACTTACAAATGGAATGTTCTTTGTTGTAGGCCGACGTGTGAAATGTAATCAATGTAATATCATGTATAAATTGTAAACCTAGTTGATCTAGGCCGAAAAAAAGAGCGACAGTGATTACAATTGTGTAAACGATTGAAAGAGAAAGAGCAGTTGTGGTAGATCTTGTCCAGTTTCGTCTTGATCATATCTTTGTTACAGAAGGGAAGTAAAGAAGGTGCTTAATTGTTTGCTAGAGGTAGTGAGCCAAAGGCATAACTTCTTGATTGCTGAAAGCAGTGAGTTAGTAAGCAGCTGAGAAGACATTTGAAGAAGTTGCAAAGCAGAATTGCAATCATCAAAAGGATTGAGCTTAACTATTAGTTTCAGACAATGGAAGGACTGTCATTTTGTAATTATTCCTGAGTGTGTGCTCACATCAAGGAGTTGGAGCTTCCTTGGGTTGTAGCCCTAAATCAAAGTTGTAAATGTTGTTTATCTTGTGAGGTTGGATTAGGATAGTAGCTCCCAATAGTTTTCTCACCGTGGTTTTTCCCTTGTGGGGTTTTCCACGTATATCTGGTGTTGTGTTGTGTTGTGCATTGTCTTAATCTTTCATGTTCTTATTGATGTGGTAGAGTTTAAAGTATCAGTTTGTTCCAGAGGGTTTGGGATTTGATAGAATACTGATTCACTCCCCTCTTAGTATTCTGGTGTGCAACAGTTTCTCATAAGGACCAAATTGGCAGACCATCTTTGCCAGTTTTAGGACCAATTGGGACCTCTCTAGCGATTAGTGATTTTGCTTCTTCAATTGATCAAAGTGACACTTTGCATCTTCTATGGGGAGGTCAAAATGAAGGAGGTCCATGCTCAAGTTCACAACCATTGTGTTGTCCCTTCACATAAAATGATTGATCCAAATTGGATACCTAAATTGGTGATGGTCACTTGTGCAAGTCGTTGAAGACCTTATGAACCTCCAAAGTTTGGCAAGTAAACTCCATGGGCAGAAGAAAATCAGACGTGTTGAGGCAGCTAATATGGCCTTCTTTTGAGAACAAAAGCTCTGATGTATATGTATGCCTCTTTCTTGATATAACGATTTGCCCATCACCTGGTGGACTGCATGCCCTCATGAGATATGTGGAAATCTAGACTTCTGTGCAATCATATCAAATTAAAATTGATGGTTAACACACTTTCCCTCTTTTTTCTTGCTTATAGATCTCATCAGATCCTTATCCTGCTCATAATCACGAGTATATACCTCTTTTGCTAAGGATTCCAATTGAGAAAGAGTACTCACCACAGAAAGAAGAGGTGACCTTGACAACATTTTAGCCACTTTGATTGTAACTCTTCGTTCATACTTAATCACCAAGTGGAAATGTTGAAGAAACTCCATCCACTTGTAATACCTTGCTTGCTGAAGTTAAGTTTGTGCTTGCAAATGTTGAAGATGTCGATGATCCATGTGGGCAGCTGTCTCTTTGCCCATCAAGTAATGTTTGCATTCTTTTTCACTGCTTGGACTAGTGCATACAATTCTGTCATATATGCCATAGTTTAGAACTGGCCCTTTGAAAAGCTTTGACTGACAACTCTGCTGCAACAACACAACCTCCATTGCATAATCATTGGCATCATTTCTACTTTGAATTGTTGCTGGAGATTAGGCAAAGAAAGAACTGCTGTGTGGCTGATTTTGTTTTTCAGCTCTTCACATGCCTCTTGCTGTTTATTACCCCAATGATAGCACTTTCCAGTCCCTATAAGAACGTGCAATGGAGCTGCTATATGAGAGAAAGCTTTGACAAATTTCTGCATGTAATGGACGACCTCAAAAGGAGTCCCTGTTTCCATGATAGTGGAAGATTTTTGCCAATCCACAATGACTCATCTTTGTGGGATCAATCTTAGTCTGTCCATTATTCATTATTTGTCCAAGAGAAAAGTGATGTTTGTGCAAACTTGTACTTCTTCCCATTTAACAATAGCTTATTCTCCCTCAAAATTTGTCGAGCTTGCTTGAGATGAGATGTATGGTCCTCATATACCCCACTAATAACAAGGACACCATCTAAATAAATAATCACAGTAGAGTTGATGAATTGTCTAAGTACCTCACTCATTAATCTCATGGAGGAAGCTGGAGTTTTACACAAATCAAGAAGAAGCACAAGCCACTCAAATTGACCCTGCTGAGTCTTAAATGCTGTTTTCCAAACGTCTTCTTCTTTTATCCTTATGTGGTAATAACTGGATTTGAGATCAAGCTTGGAAAAGTACTTGACATGTTATAACTGATCCGAGAGATCATCTATTTGGTGAAAGGGGTACCTATTCTTGATTTTGATTTGGCTCAATACTCTATAATCTGTGCTTAGTGGAAGATCCACAAGGCGAAGTACCGGGTCTAGTAATTCCTTACAAATGAGAGTTTTGAGCTGCATCTTCACTTCATTGGCCTCTATTAGGTTTTGCTGGTACAGCCCTATATTTGGAAGAGGGCAATCAATAAATAGTTGGATCTCATGCTCAATTTCTCTTAAGAGGGGGTAGCCCCTTGGGCTCGAGGAACTTCTTAGAAAATTGTTGTATGAGCTGATCAACATGTTTTTCTCCTTCTTTGTATGCAGCTCATGGATTGATTTTACTTCAGCCACCCTTTTTTCCTCTTTGCCATGCAACAACAACAAAGCAAACTTGCCACTTGCATTGATTAACCTCTTGGCTTGAGAAGCACTCAACTATAATTATTTTTGACTTGACACTATACAAATTGAGAGTGAAATCTTTGTTATTCAAGGACAGCCTATATTGATTCTTCCTTCTATAGTATATGCTGTTCTAGATGTAGAGATAAGGACTCCTGAATATGACATCGCACATCCAATTATATCACATTGACAACCACCTCATCAACAAAGTCTAAATTGATTCCATTTTTAGTTTACATTGCTTTGTGACTGGAATATTCACCCCTCATTTCAACCACCTCAAGGAGTACAGATTTGGATGATTTTCAGCCTTTATGTATAAATTTTGGCTAGTTCCTCTTCTTCTTGAGATCTATCATTCACCACAGATGCACCATTTTGAACAATGGCACATGACATTCTCTCATCGATCTTAGAGTTGCAATCTATCTCCTTTCCTTTGCTTACATGTGTAATATTCTTGTTTCTTGAAGGAGCCAATTTGGGGTGCAACTTTTAGCACTTCTCTTCCACGTGCCCATCTCTTCCATGAAGGAGCCAATTTGGGGTGCAACTTCTAACACTTCTCTTCCACATGTCCATCTCTTTCACAATGAGTGCAATGGTGTTTATCCTTGTCTTTGCCTTACCTTTCCACTTGCCCCTTCCCTTGCTTTTTCCACCACCTTGCTGCTGTCCTTTACCTGGCTGTATTTGAGAAATGAAGCGCTTCTTTTCTTTTCTAACTCTAAGTAATGTGCTTGTGAACATACTTATCTATATCTTTTGGTTTGGTCATCAAAGCGGGCCTCTTGAGGTGCCCAAACAGCCCTCCTATGTACTTTATAAGCATTTCCTTGTCCATGACACCCTTGCCCTTTTGAACTGATTTCTTTCTAAACTCACTTGTGTATTCTTGTACCCTTTGGCCCCGACTTTGTCTAAAATAGTGCCATTGCATAACTCTCTCTTCCTAATAATAAATAGGGTAAAATTGTTTCTTTCAGCCTCTTGAAGTCCTCCCACTCAGAGATCGGTGGAACATTACAAAATTGTATGGAATAAGTAACAGCTTTTATATCATGCGACAATATGTCTGGATAGCTTGAGTCTAGCAAACGAGATTTGTTGGTGAGGAGTCAACTTGTGCAATCTGAAATTGACCTCCATTTGACAGATCCATTGGTCTAGTTACTTTTCCATCGTAGGGATGTGTGTCTATCTTTGTCTCAGCCTCAAAGAAACCATTGTTCCAGCTAGAAGATGACTCCGCTTGCTCTTGTTCTTTCCTCTTGGCCTCTTCTTTTTTCTCCTTGCTTTCTTCTGCAAAACCCAGTTTTTCAGACGAGGCTAGGATTTATATTTTCCAGTCTATCCAACTTTCCAATTGAGAGAGAAATATGAGCAATGTCATCTTCCAGCCTTCTGAACCTTGCTTCATCCTCACCATTTCTCTGTCCATGTCTCTTGCCATAGATCTTGCTGTCCTATTCCACTCCCTTGTACTGATCTCAGGCTCAAAAGGAACTAAATCGTCGCTTACACTCAACCTAGTCACGAGCATAACCAACCAATAGCTTTTTCTTATCAGGTGCACTCTTTGCAAGCATAGCAAACCCTGCTCTGATAGCCTTGGTCCATAAAATATTGGAGATAGTCTCCAAACAATCACCCATTACAGATCACTCGCAGTGTCAACTCTACACAACATTCCCTTGAACTGAAATTTGCTTATAATTGCTTATGAGTTCAGCTAGCATGTTCAATTAAGCAAGTAAACATGGAAAACAAGCAAATACATTCATAACAATGCAGCACACATCGTCAAACAATAGAACATGCAGGATAACTTGGAGAAGCCCTTTAAATGAAAGAAAACTCCAGAAAAGTGAGCTTATGCTCTGCATGCCATTAAATCTAATCAAGTACAAGTGTTTACAAGGTCCAAATGGACATATCAGAACTTTTTCAACAAGTACAATGAGCTCCTAATATCTGCAGATGGTCGCAGCACCATGGAATCCTGTTGCCTCTTGCATCTGTCAAATTTTGAACATAAAGAAATTAGAAATATGAGCCAACCCTTGTTCAATGTTGATCAACTGTTCTTAAGCCTTTCCCACATCCTTCCTTGGCACCAAATTGAATTTCAAAAATTGAGAATTCAAACTGAAATGTCAAAATCCTTAAACTTGTATGTTCTATCCAAAATCATAGGAAAGCATTGCTAAATTACACTTGGCAGATGTGCAACCACTTGGTTAGGTTATGTATTCACCCTGTTGGTCATGAAACTGCCACCTATTGATATTTGAAACCACTTGCTGATGAAAACTGGCAATTTTGTCACCAGCTGAATTCTGCTCATTTTTAACCCCTGTTTCTTTGTTCACTGACTTCTCGGAGATGTTCCAGACCTCCCCAAAGCTGCCTTCTGCACCAAGGACCAGTTTGTTGGCTTCTAAACCATCGTTTCATGTTTTTCAAGCTGGAAATGACATCAATTAACCCCATGGTCATGTTATTTGAATCTGTTTTTAGGATCATTGCCACATGCAAACTATATGCTTTGTATGGTAGAAGTCCTTAGTAGAGAGGATACTTGTATTTTGAAGCAAGGCAGAATTCAATTGATGAAGAAACTCATGCCATAGAGAAATAAAATTGTTGTTCAAAGTTCAAACAAAATGCCACCATTGATCATCCTACCAAATACGCTCATATGATAGAATTACTAAGTCCTGACAGACATAAGGCTATATCAGTTGCTGAAGGGATCAAACAAAATGTCAGAATTGACTGAAAGGAAAACTTTGTAAAAGTTGAAGGGATAATTGACTAATGTTTTTCTTTTAAATGGTTGCTCAATGCAAGTTGCAGATATTATTAGTTAGTAGGTCAAGAATTCCTTCCTCATTAGAGTCTTGACAGATGAAATCACATGCATCAGTGGCCAGTATATTCAGAGCAGGAAACAAAGCATTGGGTGTGTTACAAGTAGTCATCAGATGTATTTGAATTATCGAGGAGTATTTGGATGGATTGTAGTAGTTTGGTTTTTGCAAGGCATTGGCTGCTTTTATGCAGCTTACAAATAAAATTCTCAGACCATAACTTCAAATCTTGACATTACATATTGGGATGATGTAACAATATTAGATTATCAGAATTATTTGTAGCAAGTCTGCTTTTCATTAATAAATCTGAGGAAGTGTGAAATTGCTAGATAATAATTAATGAATCTAGGCTTTATTGTGGGTGCTAGCGAGCTGAAGATAAACTCAACAAAGATGTTGACAACTCAAGAATGCCAAAGGCTCATGAATCTCGCCATGGCATGCAGTTTCACGTGTAGATCAGTACCTCAGAAAGGTCATTTCTCAGTTTTCAAAGATACCTGTACTATTAAATAAATTGATCAGAAACAAACAGTGATAATTAAATCAAAATCAGGAGTTCTTGTGGAACGATGACAGAAGCAGTTGCCCCATTTTCTAGATCACCCATAATTGCTTTGAATAGAAGCAAAATCTGGACAACATCATAACTGAAGCCAATGGTAATGTGAATTTGTTTGTTAAACTGGTGAAACAATATATGTACGTGTTATGAGTAAATTGGTTCATTAATTATCTTTTCATGTATTTGATTGGAAAATAGCATAAGGCATTATATGTCTTTCTTCAACATGTTCCCAAACATTTGGCAAAGCTTCACACGTTCATCATTTCCAGGCTGCTTGTAACAGGAATTGTAGCGTCCTAGACATGAACAAAGCTATTTCTCATAAAGAACTGGTAATTTTAAATGCATATTTAATATGCGTTTCTTTCAAGTTCTGATGGAAAGGCTTAATTTAATTACTACTACTACTGTGAAACTTATTTCCAATCTCAGTATTGTTCTTGGAGACAAGATAATGTTATATGGTGAATTTGGGAATGTAAAGATACTCTCATCTATCATGGGTGTCACTGTATTTCCTTAATCTCTTGAAATAAATATCTTCTAAAGGGCTCAACTTACGATCACCCCCTTTCACTTTTAAAAAGTAATTACATCATAATTGTTTATACTTTATTTTCACAATGGGCAAAACTTAATTTGATAGGTTTTTATTCCTATCTCATTTTATA
>VDFB02266224.1:0-31233 GCA_007258455.2 Sequoia sempervirens
GAAGAGCATTAAAAGACACCTACAGAGCATAATTCAGCAATTCAGATCCAGAAATCAAGTTGATAAGATAGAGCAGAGGTTGAAGAGCAGATTCAGACTTTGACTTTCCGAAAAAGCCAAGCAAGACTGATATGCCACTTCTAGCGTATGAGTCCCAGTATAGAGGACTTTCCAGTTTTCAAGTGTTCCAGACTTGTCTCTGCCAGATTTTTGTTCCTGCCCAAAAACCCTAATCAAGGACTAAATCGCCCAGCTTGGCATATGAGTCCCAGTGTGCATTAAATTCAGCATTTTCAGCATTTCAAGCCTTCAATCAAGTTGCTACAGGTTTCCTAGTGCACCTTTGTGTTCTCCTAGTTTTTTGTTCTGATTTACATTCATTTCTAGGTCATTTAGTGAAGTTTTGCAAAAATCATTAGGTTTTGACATTAGGTCTTGCATGTTACTTGTCTTTCCAAGCCCTAGCTTGGTGGTGAACCCCTCTTTAGTCTCTAATCAGACCCTAGGACAACCTTTATCAGATCTCTTTCCTTCATTCTATCCTTGGATTGAGATCCCTAGGGTTTCCTTGAATGAAAAGTGAAGAAAACTTGTTCTATGTCCTAAACTATAAAGCGTCAAATTTTCTTCCTTTCATTTTGGCGAACCTACATTTAGAACATTTCATTTTCTGATTTGCAATGCATCGTAGTCCTAGATCTAGCTTGCATTAACTTTGCATTAGGGTTTGCATTAGTTAATTGGCATTCTAGGGTTTCTAAATTTTGCATTAGTGAAAGTGCATTTAGGTTGCATTTTTGTATCTTGCATCATTGAATGTCATCTGAAATTTGCATTTGCAATTAGCTTAGACATCATACAAACCAGAAAGCATAATTTTAACTCAAATTTTTTTGAAATCTTTGCAAAAACCCTAATTTGGGACTCATACGCCCCTCTGGGCGATTTTGTCCCAGTACAAGTAGTTTTGCCTGATTTTTGGGTATTCTATGGTGACTGTTATTCAACATTCAAACCCCTGAAAAACCCTAATTGGGACTCATACGCCCCTCTAGGCGATTTAGTCCCATTTCAGATTTTAAATTACATTTTCCAGCATTTAAAACTCCGCTTTTGTGCTTCGGTTTACTGTCGTTAGTTTTTTGTTTCAGTTTACAAAGTTTTTGTTTCATTCATTTCAGTGTACTTAGCTGTCATGTCCCCGAAAACATAACATAAATGAGCATTGCAATAAGTAAATAAGATAAAAATAAAATACATATTAAAATTCTAAGTATTAGAATATAAAACAATTTAAATAATGTAATCATAATAGATGATAAAATTAATATAAAATACACAAATATAAAGTATGAATAAATAAACAAATATAAAATATAAAGTAAATAAATAACAAAAATACATATTGAAAATATAAGAAGAAAAAACAATAATTTAATATTATAATTAAAATTATCAAATATATAACAATATAAAATATTTACAAAATACCATATCAAACAATGATATATATATTTTAATAAGAAACATATAAATAAGAATATATAATATATTAATATAAAAATATAATAAGGAAGTGCACAGCAAGACAATGATTATGGTAGAGGGCAGTAATTTAACATAAATTATTAAGAGGGAAACAAAAACTAAAAGGCAGCAAGTGAAGTGCAAACAAAAGGCAGCAATTGGATTAACAAAGAAGCAATTTCATTTGCATTAGTTATGAAGGGGTACAGCAAGCAGCAAGAGTAACAACTCTTAATTAATAGATGTGTTTCTTCATCAAGTCACCTTCCTTGGTGAATCTATAAAAGAGGTTGTAAAATGAATTTGAAGGGATAAGGAGGAGGGTAGGTGAAACAAAAAAGGATATATCAATTAGACACATACAGATCTGCATAGAAAGAAATTGAAGAGAAGCTAATACAAATATAGAAGGGAAGTTCATGCAGATATTGAAGGGGTGTATGCAGATTTAAGAAGGGAGATCTATGAAAAATAAAAGAAGGAAGCAAGCGAATAGAGCAATGAAGATTATTTGAATTTGAACAGATGTATAGAAGATTTATAATGGAGGATTTATGAGCAGACTTATGAGAGTTTTTGAACATACTTATCGATGCATAATAAGCAGATTTATGAAGGGGAAAACATACAGATTTGAAGGGATTTATAAGTGGATAATGAAATATCGTTTATAAGAAAGATTGAATGAAGAAGATATGAGTATGGGAGAATGAATAGAACATATATGAAGACCATTCAATGTTGAAATGATAAGAAGAGTATAAGGTGAGAACATTCAAGCATACAAATATATTTATTTTATGGTATATAGGAAGAGGGGAATTATGGAATGAATAAATGGAATAAAATAAAATAAGATACATTTAGAGATCATTCAAGGAAGATAAATCCAAGAGGAAGAGTGGTATCAAACAAGAGATCTAATTGTCCATCATCCGTTGAGTAAGCAACATTGAAGGTGGAAGAAGTGAGAGATATGTGTAAGGAAAATAGATAAATCAGATATACACTAGCAACTTTGTATGAAGAGAAATGTATAGACAAGGCAGACTTGTGAATAAGATATATATATATATATGATCAAGGTAGACTTATGAGAAAGGTATATACAATTAAGGCAGATTTGTATGAAGAAATTTTAGAAGAAATGTTATCAATTGATAGAAGGCAGATTTGAAAAGGAATACATAATTAAAGAAACAACAACTTGGGCATCGATGGATTAGAAGAGGGAAATAACCCATGGATTTTATGAAGGGGAAAGTATAATCAGATCAGAATCAAGGAATAAGGACCTAAGAGGACAAGATTTAGGGTTGTCCTGAACTAGGGTCATCACAGTGGTATCAGAGCGTCTTTCCTGTGCTTGCCTAAGCTGGTTGGTTGTGTGCTTGAGCTAGTTGCCTACTTGCTTGAGCTAGTTGCTTGCCTACTTGCTTGAGCCGGTTGCTTGTGTGCTTGAGCTATTAGATCTCAATTAGACCCTAGGACAACCTTTATTAGATCTCTTTCCTTCATTCTATCCTTGGATTGAGATCTCTAGGGTTTCCTTGAATGAAAAGTGAAGAAAACTTGTTCTATGTCCTAAACTATAGAGCGCCAAATTTTCTTCCTTTCATTTTGGCGAACCTACATTTAGAGCATTTCATTTTCTAATTTGCAGTGCATCATAGTCCCAGATCTAGCTTGCATTAACTTTGCATTAGGGTTTGCATTAGTTAATTAGCATTCTAGGGTTTCTAAATTTTGCATTAGTGAAAGTGCATTAAGGTCGCATTTTTGTATCTTGCATCATTGAATATCATCTGAAATCTTCATTTGCAATTAGCCTAGACATCATACAAACCAGAAAGCATAATTTTAACTCAGAATTTTCTGAAATCTTTGCAAAAACCCTAAATTGAGACTCACACGTCCCTCTGGGCGATTTAGTCCCAGAATAGGTAGTTTTGCCTGATTTCTGGGTACTCTGTGGTGACTGCTATTCAGCATTCAAACCCCTGAAAAACCCTGATTGGGACTCATACGCCCCTCTAGGCGATTTAGTCCCGTTTCAAATTTTAAACTATATTTTCCAACATTTAAAACTCTGCTTTTGTGCTTCAATTTGTTGTCGTTAGTTTTCTGTTTCAATTTACAAAGTTTTTGTTTCATTCATTTTAGTGTACTTAGCTTAATTTGAATTAGAATAAGAAAAATAGCATTGCATCTTGCATTTCATAGGTTACCCCTTGCATGAGTTTTTCAACTTGGTGTCCTATTGCTAATACTATAGTGAGATGAAGTTCAAGACTCATGTCATCCCGCGATAGCACAATCGTCGTGGATCTTGGGTTATCTAGCTCTTTCACTACTAGTGTTGACACTAGTTCATTAGGTATGGACCATACCTTTGACAACTCTTTACCTTCAAGTGGTGTGACAAATGTTGAAATAATGGTTGCTAGTATTCCACAAGAAAACATAATGCAAATTCATGAAGACTTAGCAAACCTACAAAATCAAATAAGTACTGAAAACATTTCAACCACCGCTATCCCTGTCATAGATAACATACATCGCATGATTGAAAGTGAAGACGGAATAGAAATTGCATGTACCATAGTTCATATTTTTGGGAAACGTCTTACCTCAACCACTAGTTGTCCTTTACCTTTGAACAATATCCAAAGTCAAGGAGGAACCCAAATTTCTCCTCCAACAACCATTGCCTCTATTCCTACTTACACCAATCCTCAAGTTACAACAATGCAACCTACTAGTAATGTCATTCCTTCCTTGGGTACTTCCACTAGCGTTCCTAGTACCTTTGTGGCATCGCACATCATATCTCCTACCACTTTACCTCTTGTGAGCATTCCATTCGCTGCTCCCTCAAACACATATACACCTCCACCATATTCACCTCCATCTCAAAACACAACCAATGACACCCTCATAAATCAACTTTTGCAAACCATTTCATCCCTTCAAAAGCAAGTTTCCACCATAAACCAAAATCAAAATGGTCAACCTACATATTATGTCAAAAGCAATCCCTTATCCTTGGAGATATTGAGAACGCCAATTCCACTAGGTATAGAGGTGCCTAGATTCGAGAAATATGGGGGGAAAGGAGATCCTTCAAACCATGTTTTCGCTTATACCACCTTATGTAGTGACTTTATTCTTGAGGAGAAGCTCTTGGCTAAGCTTTTCCCTAGATCCTTGAAGGATACCGCCTTAGAATGGTTTTCTTCGTTACCGAACAACTCAATTCGTTCATTCAATGAACTTGTTGAGGCATTTATAAACCATTTCCATGTGCATATGACCCCTAAGATGACCCTAGTCGATTTGATGAGATGTAAGCAAAAAGATGATGAAAAGATACACCGACTTTATTTAATGCTACCAATCACTTTATTCCCAAATTGACGTAAAGATTCCCGACCCTCACCTTCAAAGGATGTTCATTGAGAGCTTGCAAACTAAGATACAAGATAAGCTTACCATGATGAAGTTTCCCTCCATACACTTGTGTACTGCCCTTCGTGATTATCAAAACTTGATTAGTAGTCGTGACACAAAATCCACCTCTAGCGATCACAGTCCAAATCTGCAAGCCAAAACAATTATCAACCTTTTAGAAAATAGAATAAAGGCTCCTTCTTAACCCCCTCAACCAACTCAACTTTGTTGATACCTAAGTTACCCGGTTAAGATTTGAGGGGGCCGAGGTTAGTCACAGCGAGAACCCGATGCGTGGAGAATGCCGGAGCAAATTTTTAGGGTTTGGAATGCATTGTAGATGCGTGTGTATATATATATATATATATATAGATATATATATATATATATATATATATATTAATAATTTAATATATTATAAATCTATATATATTATATATACAAAAATAAAGAGAAATATAGAGAATTGTAAAACTAAATCATTTCATAGTATGATACTTGATCATTGATCAATGCCAAATGACAAAGATAAATATTAAATGCCAATTCTAACAGATCTTGCCAACAAGTTTTCCAGGTCTCAGGTCTCTTAACCAAAGGTATTTTTAGAAAAAAGATATTACATTTTGAATATTTGATTCTCAGCATTCTTTGTTTTTCATGGTTCTCCAAATTTCTATATTTATTTGAACTTCCTGAAAATTTTGTCAAATTATCATTTTTGGAATTGGTATTTAAGGGTCATTTAACCTAGTTCTTCTCTATTGCACTACTTATTCTGTCAAAATTCAAGGTTACTTATAGGCATTAACATGATCTGTCTCACTCTTTATTTCTGATTTTTTTAACTAATCAGATATATGCTGTTTCATCTATCCCTGTCAATATGCCACTAGATTCACCTCTAATGAGCCTAGAGATTCTCTTGTTATTCAGAATTTTTAGGTGAGCTTCTAGTTTGGATTTGTATGCAGAACTTTTGCACTTGACCGGATTAGAACAACATCCACAGAAATCTTCAAACCAGGGCTGCTTCAGCTTGAATGCTCCTCCTCTTCTGTTTATGCTAAAAACAGAGCTTCTGTGCAACTCTTAGCAAATTAGAATTCCTGTATTCATTCACCCTCTGTGTTATACATCACAAAAGACTACTTTTGTGCAAAGCCACTAAGCCATTTTAGGGTTAGGGGGGGAATTTTTTTTTAAAAAAAATGTTTTTTAATCATGTTTGGGCCCATTTTTTTTTGACTTGGCCCATGGGTTAGCCCGGGTTCGCCTGGGTTCGTGCTGGGTACGCACGGGTTTGTGTTGGGTATGCACAGGGTGCGTGCCCAGCACTGTGGGTTCGCCAGGGTTCGTGCACCCACGAACCGCAAAGTAACTGTTTAGGCTGCAATTCACTCCCTTACCCGATACCCTCCACAACATAATGTCGCAACTTTTAGAACAAAAAATGATTACCTTGCCTCCCGTTAAAACTCCCAATCCTAATAAACCTTTACCTCTGAACTTTAGATCCAATTCCAATTGCCATTATCACCGAAAAAATGGACATGACACGAAACATTGTAAGCGTCTTAAACATCTTGTGCAAGACCTCATTAATTCCGGTCAACTTTCACTTGGAAATAAGTTCGTTGCCCCTCTCAACCAAAACTTGCAAATCTTTACCAACCCTATGCCTAATCATAACATTTCATTTGTCAAAGCTAGCGAAACTAAAAAGAATGATGTGATGAATGTTGACACGGATGACGACAACAATGATACTGTTCAACAATATCCCATAGATATTGATGAACAAGGTCCTACGGATGATATGGTTGGATTGATCGAAGTTATACCTTGTAACAAACGAACTAAAAAGCCTCTTGACATAGCTTTCTCATCTGAAGATACACTTAAACATGCGCCCGATGGTCATCTTTACATAGCCAGCCGAATCTATGATAAGCCCACTAATGGGATATTAATTGATCCCGTCTGTGGAGAGAATGTGATCACCGAAGAATTCTTACTTGTGCATGAGCTCTATCAAGAAACATATGATAAACCCAAAGAATGGATAAAGAAGCATAATGGTTTCACTTGCCCTACGATGGGATCAATCACCTTACCTTTACAAATAGGACCGAAAACATTAGATGTCTCATTCTCCATCATCTCGACATCGGACCAATTCCGTGTGAAGCTTGGTTACCCATGGCTACGCTCCATGGAAGCCATCTTGTCGGTTGTGCATAAATGCTTAAAGTTCCCCTTTGACAATGAAATTTTCAATATGCACCATAGTGGCTTTAACCCTTTGTCTTCCTGTGGAAACTTTTCATTAGATTTCTTTTGGCCCGAGCCTATGGAACCTATTAAACCTTGTGAGGACTTCTTTTTCGAATCCTATCAAAAGTTTAAGGCGAAATGTATAGTGAAACTATCCCTTACAAACATGCCTCAGCCTATGATTGAGCCTACCGTCCTTGATGAAACCATGATCAAACCTAAAGATATTCCAAACAACCAAGACCAACCCAAGACAAATTCTTTGCCCATCTCCTATAAAAGACTAAGAGATAACAAAAACAATCACGTCACACCTCCTAAAATAAATCAAGTTTACAAAGCCAAAGAGAAAGTGGTTGAACAGCCTTCCATGGTTCCTTCCGTTCCTCCCCTTAGGGAAGAAAAGAAACCTATGGTTGATAAACCCGCTCCTACACAAACGCAATGTGAAAATCGTAATTAAAGAAACTGAAATGCTAGAGAGCATAGGCATAGACGTCGTGCTCTTGCTCGAAGGTTAACTGAAGAAACAAACAAAGAAAATCAACATCCAAACTTGACTGAAGCAATACATGATAAATCTCCCTCACCGCAACAAGAACCTATACTAAAACCGCAATAGGAACTAAATCCTTCTTTAGACATTATCATTCGACCTCCTGTTGTGATTAACTTGGAAGACGATGATGAGGTTGCTAAGATTGATGAAGAAGTCCATAATGAATTGAATACATTGTTTTCCTCTTCTATAAGCTTAAACGACAATTCTCCTAAGAAGAGTGTTGAACTTGGTGATACCCCTAGTTCAGCACTTGATATTGTCCCTTTGGCTAGTTGTCTGCCTTCTATATACAATGAACATGATTGGGATGTGGATGACCTGCTAGAGGTTGACTCGCATGTGCCATACTAATCTTTTGTATTATTTTTTTTTTATGTTTTGTGTGAGATTGCATGTGCGTAATGTGATTTCCCTATTCTATTATGTTTGATATCTCTCTCTCTTTGTGACATTCCTCTGTTTGTATCTACATTCTTCTATATGTCGTAAACATTTTACCCTTTTTTGCTTGTCTTGTGTTTTCCTTTTGGGGATGACCCAAGGCGTCGAAACATTCATGTCTCTTCCATGTTGACCCAAAAGCTTTTTCTTTTATCTTCTCATTTTTCTTGTGTTTTCCTTTTGGGGATGACGCAAAGCGTCGGGACATTCATGTCTCTTCTTGTTGACTTGAAAGGCTTTTTCTTTGTTTTCGCTCTCCTTGTTTCATTCTTTTTGTTCCATGAGTATTTGGGTAATGATGACAGTTTTGAGCTCTCTACAAACATTGTAGCAAGAACATATTGACCTCGAATCCATGGTTCCCTCATGTGTTTGGAGTTTCATTTTGGGGGCAACCCCTCTCTTCCTTTTGCATGACATGGCTCTATTTGGAAACATATGACTTGGCACAGGGCTTTTCGAATAAGCTCTCATGTCCTCTTTATTGTTAGCATTTATCATTTGCTACTTTAAAGTAATTGCTCACAGCATGGTGTTTAGCAATTTCTTTAAAGTGGGGGCATACATTGGCATTATTCTTTTGCATTTCATGTTTCATTGTGTAATCTTCTTACTTTTTGCGACGTGTCTTCCTTTTTGTGGTGACATTGGGTGTGATGTCCCTCAAGAGCGTGATCTCTCTTAGCATATTATATTCCTCTTAGTGGCTTGATGCGACACACTACATCCCCTAAGTTGTGAATCTTCTATTATTCGATTGTTCCTCTCTTAGAGACATTAGGCACAATGTCCCCTAAGGTAAGACCTTATATGAACTAAGTAAGACTCCTTTGAACGTACCTTACACTTTTTTTACAATTTTGGTTATATGACCACCTTGCATAACACACTTTGTTTGCTTGTGGAGCCATCTTGTTTGTTCATGAATTCCACGCATATGAAACTTTGCTTACCTCATGAAGCTTGAAGTTCATTATTGTGTGGCGCCTTATCAAAGTTATCAGGAGGTATAACTTTGATCTCATTGAACGGGAAGCCAAACTTAGGCATGACTTTCCCATAGCCACTTGCTTGTCAGTGTGAGCGCATACCGGCCGCATGCGTATGTTTCTCACCCTTTTGGATACTCACCCAACGAATACCCCGAAGTTTCGTTGCATCAGAATGAGTGTGCATTTTTGGACAAACAGCTTAGATTTGATCCACAACATGCAGGACAAACGGTCGAAGCTTGATCCACCCCTTTTTGTTTTATTTTTGTTTTTCTTTGTGTCTTTGGCAGTGCATGCTAGTACCTTGTTGTTTCTCCTTATATCATTTTCAATGTGTTCATTTGTGCCTATGTTAGTTTGCCATAGGATCTTGATCCTAGGGGCTTGCACTACCCTCTTGATTGTTGTTGTCCTATCTTATTGGCATTGGTACATTTGGACCCCTCTTGATGTGTGTTTGTCTACTTTAGCGTGAGTTTGAAGCAAGTTCCTCCTCTCACTAAAGTGGAGGCAAAATGTAGTGTCAAAAATGTCATCTGTTACATTTTCACACTTGTTTGGTTGGGCCCTTGTGAGCTAAATGAACTTAATTGTGGCTTATTTCAAGTTGTAAAGTGTTTTCTTACACTTTCACACTAATCTAGAGTTTTCATTAATAAATTGGGCTTCTTTACGCCTTATTTGGCTTTATTTTGCATCCACAAGCCTTAATTAATGCTTGAAGAGAAAAATCGAGGCACATAGGCAAGAGTTGGCACTGCCATGGAGAGTTCGATTTGGAGATAAAAAGGCAGATAAAAATTATTGGTGACTCCACACTTGATCGCTGGCCTTCATCTATTCCATTCGCTGCCTCTAAGAGAGAATTCGATTGCATTCAAGCTGTTGCTTCATCAACATCAATCAAGGCGTCTTTTCCTAGGTTCATAAGTTAATTGTATCTTGCATAAGTTGGTACGCATGCATTGTAATAAGTTAGGACTGATCACTGTCATAGAATAGTGATATATCATTGTAATTTCAGTCATTAAAGTCCAGTAGTCTTGCACATGTAGAAAATCAATAAGAAAGCATATTTGATAAGGTTTGATTTTTACAGCATTGTAATCATTTACATATCATTTCCAGCATTGTACAAGTTATATTTCATTGCAATATCATGATAGTGGAGTTGGGAGTTTGGCAACAAACTATTTGTCAAAATGTCTTACAGCTGTAGGTGTAGATTTGCATGAGTTTTAGTCATATATATGCATTGGAAAATACAAAAACATCTTGCATATCATTTCCATTTTATTGGTAGTAATCTAGCATTATTGGATAAGCATTCAAACATCATTTGCATCACTCAAAACCAAAACAAGCCAAACAGAAAACAATTACCAGCACATTTCAATTAGCACACCAAGTGTTTGTCAAAATTCCTAAGGCAGAAAATCAGATGTTTTTGATCAGTTTTGGCAAGGCACTTTACAGTGGTATCAGAGATAGCATTCTTGCCAGCCTATGTGTTAGAATTGGGTTATGAACGAGGAGATTCCAGACATTCCAGATCGCAGTCCTTTTGACATTCCGTATAGAAGGTTGAAAAAAGGTTTGGGTCCATTTGAGATCATGGAGGAGAGTAGCACTCAACATATGCTTAGTGATTTAGCTAGAGGCCAACAATAGTTGCATGAAGACATGGTTAGAGGTTAGCAAGAGTTGATACAAACACTAAACCAGCTTTGGAGTAATAGAAACAACAATGGAAATAATGGCAATAATGGACAGAATGGACATAACGGAGGTCATGATAATAATGTAGAACCCAGTAACTCAATTCAGAGCAATACTAGGGCAGCTAGCAGGGTGACACCGAGGCCTCTCATGCCTCAATTCTTGGGAGAACAAGCTTGTAATGTCCCTTACCCGGTTTGCCCTAGAATTCGCTTGTAGATTAGGTTTAGGGGTTCTTCTTTTCAAATAAATGTTTTCTTTAATGAAATGATCTTGGATTGAAAGTTGCATTCACCAATTTAATAACATTTCCACATACACATATCTGTTAGCAATAATATCTAGATATCCAAATATACAAGCATGATCACAGAAGTAATAATGAAGATAGAGGAGGAGTGGCATGGGTAGATCCGCCCGAAGCTATCCCTCTAAGCCCAAGAGCACAAGCATCCCATCAAGACAACCCACCCCTTGGCCCCGAGCGGAACGTCCAAAATAAGATCATTCCATCCTCAGAGTGGCGTGCTTAGTGGAAACACTTGTACCTGCTTTCTCTACCCACGTCATCACCTCGGAAGACACTTAACTTACTAGGGAGGGTCAGCGGAGCTTATAAGTGGCCTGGGCCTACCACCCTAGTAAGTAGACAATCTTTTAGCAATCAAATAAATTTGCATTACTTTATTACTGATTCATTAAGTCAATATCAACATCATTAGCATCATGATAATACTAAAGAAAGCATTACACCATTAATCAGATTAACAATATATGATTCTTATATTCAAAATATGCTAAATATTATTGCTAAGTGAGTATATCACCTGAACTGAAGTGTCTTCCCATGATTCTTTATTCCTTAATCGCCTTCCTTCAATATTACATTTGATTGATCATAGGATAAAAACATATATAAATAAATATTAATCTATTTATTTTTATATTAAAATCGTAATTACTTATAAGGCTCAATAATTGCTGCAAGCATCATTATTACATGATCATAAATAATGTATATATATATATATCCTATATAAATATATAAATATCCTTACTTCTAATTGATTTCAATTTGCAATAATCTCTTTGACATAAATGTGCATACAATAATATAATTATATATTCTATATAAATTTATATATACACTATTATTCCCAACTGACTTTAATCTACAATAATTTCTTGTCATGGATACATATATCTATATATATTTATTATATATATTTATTTACATATAAATTGGTAATCATGGTAATCTTACTCACAATAATTGTAAATGGTATACCTCTGATTTCAAACTGTTAGATTGCTGACTGTGTTTCTTTTTCTTTTTTTAGAATATATTTTTATCCCTTATTCTATTCCTATCCACCGTGATCAGATTTGGAGAGTATCTGTTATTAAATGCTTCCCTTTTTACCACTGTATATTCCTTCCTTCTTTCATTTGATGCCTTCCTCCTTCTATTTCTTATTTTACTTATACCTTTATGAAGGAAGACATCACTTCACAAAAATCCCTTGCCAAAGGGATACTTCCTTTCAACCGTGCCTTTTCATAAACCATCCCTACTATGTTTTGTTGTATGACTAATAATACTAATCGCTGTTTTTCAAATCCTAATTATAGGCAGTAAATCGCAGCACTTTTAGTCATCTCTAACATGTGTGATTTAATTAATTTATTTAAGCTTCTTTAGTAAAGAAGAGTCAGTTGCTGCTGGCAGTATAGTTTATATTAATTGTTTTTTGTTAGAATGTATTTATTATTATTATAGATAATAATAATAATGTCTAGTATTTATAATGCGATAACCATGATAATATTATTTTATGTTTTGTGTTTTATATTAATGTTTT
The DNA here is from genome assembly GCA_007258455.2 of Sequoia sempervirens. Lineage (NCBI taxonomy): Eukaryota > Viridiplantae > Streptophyta > Pinopsida > Cupressales > Cupressaceae > Sequoia > Sequoia sempervirens. Next base: position 12,831 of record VDFB02266224.1, read on the forward strand.
CTTATTTTGATATATACATTTAATATTCAGTGTTATATTGTTATAATTATAATAATCTTATATTATTAATTTTTATATTTTATGTTTGACTATTATAATTATAATATTATCAGTGATAATTAATTATAATGATTTTTAAATTGCATTTCTTTATATTTATATTTTTGATATTGATTTAGTATCCCAATACTTCGTATTTTGGTGTTACGATTTTGGGGACATGACAAAGCTGTTGGAAATCAGGCGCAGCAAGCACAAGGGGAAGGTTTCTCAGATTATTTGAGAGAATATAATTCTTTGGGAAATGAATTTCATGTTGCCATGTTATTGGTAGATTTCTATAATATCAAACTCAGGAACAGACCTAGAAACAAAAATAGAGGGCAGCAAAACTAGGACCTACAACGCATGGTTGGGAAACTTTCAATCCCTTCCCTTGATGGGTCTAGTAAATAGCACGCGTGTTATCACAAAAGATAGAAATAGGATGCTCATACTCTACCTTAATGTCCTTCAACGTTTGCTTCATCCATAGGACTTGTGTGCAACAAGACACTGTTGCAATGTACTCTACTTCAATTGTAGATAAAGAGATAGAAGCTTGATTTTTACTCAACCAAGATACAAGGCAACCTCCTAGAAAGAATGCACCTCTGCTTGTGCTCTTTCTATCATCAACACATCCACCCCAATTTGCATTTGTGTAAGCTATGAATGTGAAATCATTGCCTTTAGGATACCATAACCCATAATCCATAGTACCCTTAAGATACTTGAAGATCCTCTTAACTGCATGAACATGTGTATCCTTTGGAGTAGCCTGAAATCTAGCAACATAACCAACTGCTTGCATAATGTCAGGTCTAGTAGTTGTAACATACAATAAACTTCCTATCATACACCTATACAAAATTTGGTTAGCATCTGGAGACTCATCATTTTTACTCAACTTGCATCTTGTCACCATGGGGGTACTCACAGGATTGCAATCCTCCATTCTAAACCTTTTCAACATCTCTCTAATATACTTTGTTTGAGAAATGAATATGCCTCTACTAAATTGATGAATTTGCAAACCAAGAAAGAATGACAACTCACCAAGCATGGACATTTTGAACTCCTTTTGCATATTTGTAGCAAAAACTTGACACATCTTCTCACAATTGCTACCAAAAATCAGATCATTAACATAAATCACTACAATCAGCATATGATTACCTTCTTTCACATATAGATTGTTGTCCGCTATCCCTCTTATGAAACCTTGCTGCTGCAAATAACTGTCCAATCTAGCATACCATGCACGCAAGGCTTGTTTAAGGCCATAGAGAGCCTTCTTTAACTTGCATACATAGTTCTGATTTTCTGATATGATAAACCCATCTGGCTGTTCTATGTACACTTTTTCATCCAAGTTACCATTTAGGAAAGCAGATTTTACATCCATTTAAAAAAAATTGAAATCTTTAAAAGAAGCAAAGGCTAAAAACATTCTAATAGCTTCTAAACATGCAATAGGAGCAAAAGTTTCTTCAAAGTCTATACCTTCAACCTGTGCATAACCTTTGCATACGAGCCTTGCTTTGTTCCTCACCACTTGACCATCTTCATTCAACTTGTTTCTAAACACCCACTTTGTGCCAATCATGTTCTTGTCTTTGGGCCTTGGGACAAGTTCCCAAGTTTCACTTTTCTGAGTTTCATCAAGCTCTTCTTCCATGGCTGCTATCCAATGTTTATCTTTAGCTGCTTCTTCAAAACTCTTAGGCTCAGTCTTGGACAGCAAAGAAACATCTTCATCTTCAGCATAACTAACAGTTCGTCTAGTAGTTCTCAGTCTATCATCTTGTAAAATCTGATCAATAGGATGATTTCTTTGAACAAAATTTGAAGTAGTTTTCAAAAAGGTCTTTGATGAGGTCTCATTTTGATCATCTGTAGGTGTATTTTATGAAGTTATATCTGTTGTCTCATGTTGAACATTTGTAGGTGTATTTCCAAAAGTTACATCTGTTGTCCCATGTTGAACATTTGAAGGTGTTTTTTGAACAGCACTTTCCTCTTCATCTTCTTTGCAACTACCATCATCATCTTGCATCTTGCTTAGAAAGTTAGTATCTTCATGAACCTTCACATTAGCACTTTCAACAATTTCGTGTAATCTCTTGTTAAAAGATCTATGAGTTTTACTTTTAGAAGAATATCCTAAGAAAATCCCTTCATCGGCCCTAGGATCAAACTTCCTTTGATTATCTTCATCTCTTCTAATGTAACATGGACTTCCAAAAATTCTGAAATATTTAATTGAAGCAGGCTTACCTTTCCATAATTCATATGGAGCCTTGTTATGTTTTGCTCTAATCAGCCCATGATTCTGAATGTAAACAGCAATATGGACAGCCTCTCCCCAAAAAGAATCATTCACCTTTGACTCATTTAACATGCTACGAGCCATTTCTTGGAGTGATCTATTTTTCCTTTCAACAACACCATTTTGCTGTGGTGTCCTTGCAGCTAAGTATTGTCTTTTTATCCCATGTTTTTCACAGAAATTTATGAACTCATTTGAAATGAACTCTCTTCCATTGTTTGAATGAAGGCATTTGATTTTCAGACCCTTCTCATTCTCTACTGAGGCTTTGAATGCCTTAAACTTGTCAAGGGCTTCTGATTTTTCCTTCAAAAATGCAACCCAAGTCATTCTTGAAAAATCATCAATTAATAACATAAAATACTTCTCACCTTGCATACTCTTAGTTCTGGACATAAATTAGTGTGCATCAGCTCAGGAGGCTTTGTGGAAGAATATTCTTTTGACTTGAAACTCCTCCTTATTTGATTTCCCAATTGGCATTTTCTACAAACAATGTTTGAAGGTTTTGTAAGCTTTGGCATGTCTCTAACCACTTCCTTTTTGCTGATCTGAACAAGATTATCAAAGTTCAAGTGTCCCATCCTCTTGTGCCATAACCAACCTTCATCTTCTTGACTCAAACAACACTTCTCACTTTTGATATCATCAAGAATGTAAAGATTGTTAGCAGCCCTACTAGCATCAGCAATATGTCTACCATCCTTACTAATTTCACAACAATCTGAATTGAAAACAAAAGTGTGCCCTTGGTCACACATTTGACTCACGCTCAGTAGATTATGTTTCAGACCTTCTACATACAAAACATTCTCAACCTTGGTCTTACCATCATCCAAAACAAGAGTGCCTTTACCTGAAATTTTTGTTGATGCAATATCACCAAATCTTACCGTTCCACCATTGGTTCTTTTGAGAGTGAGAAACTTGCTCTTGTCTCTTGTCATATGTCTAAAACAACCACTATCAATATACCACTTATCTCTCTCATTTTGTGCATGTAAAGGCTGTTTGCACAATCATAGACTCAACTGTGTCTTCTTTCTCCTTCTTCCAAACCTTAGTATCCTCTTTTACTTTGTCCTCCTTTTCTACCCTCTTACTTTGTTTAGAGAAATCTGCCATATCACTTCTACAAACTTTTACAGTATGACCAAAGTTATTGCACGTATAACATATAACATTGTAATTCATCAAGGGGGCAAAAGAGTTCCTACTCATAAATCTGAAATCACTTCTTGCAAACACGCTACAGTTGGTTGCCTTGTGTCCAAAACGATTGCATGAGAAACAATAACCATAAAAGAAAGAATTGTTAAACCTGGTCATATGAGCTTGCCTTGAAATAGGAGGTCTCTTGAAAGTACTATTTATTATTTTGATAGTGAATCTTTTGTGCTATCAAAGTTGTCTTTTTGTTGTTCTTCTTTTGTAGGCTTGGAACTTTGACCTTCTTCAAATCCAACTCCACCTTTATCAGCTGAAGATTTTTGTGAGCTAATGATCTTGTCCAATAACATAGAACTTTTCTGATTTATCTTCTCATGATTCAACTGTAACAATGATTTGTCTAATTTTCTAAGTGAAACAATTTCAGCTTCAAGTCTTTCACAATTTTCTTACTTGAGCTTAAGCTGATTCTGATTTCTTCTTCTATTCCTCTAGCTTCTTCAATCTGAACTTTTAATTCAACAATCTTCTGTTCAGCTTCTTCAAGATCTTGAGATACCTTGACGTTCAATTCATTGTCCACTTGTAGCTGCAACTTCAAGTTCTATATTTTCTTCCTAAGTCTTTTGATTTCACTTAGGGCACTTATAAGTTCTTCTTCAAGTTCCACCTCCCCTCCAACAATATGATCTTCATGTTCTTCATTTTCAGCATGGACTTCTTCTTTAGCCATGAATAAGATTTCTTCATCACTATCATCTGATGAACAACTTTCATCCTTGGAATAAAGGCTCTTCTTGAATTTTTGAAACTTCTTCTCTTTTCCTCTATACTTCTTGTTGTTGAACTTGGGCTTCCTTTCATCATTGTCGTTGTCCTCACTCTTTGCATATGGACATTTTGGCTGCAAAATGTCCTACCTTACCACAATTGAAGCATTTGAAAGGCAACTTGCCTTTGTATTTACATAAACCCTTCTTCAACTTCCTCATGAAGTGAGCTTCTTCAATGTCTGAATCTTCCTCTGAACTATCATTAAATACAAACTCCTTTCCTTTTCCCTTTTTTGAAACTTTGAAGGTTGCCTCCCTTTTGGATGAAGAATCAGAAATTGTGCTCATCTCAAAGGCGGTAGAATACCATGTTACTCATCTACTATCAACTTGTCAAGGTCCTTCATCTCCTCAATAGCTGAAACCTTTTCATCAAAACACAAAGAGATCTTAAAATCTTCTGAACAACTATAGACTCCTCGACCTTCTCTCCTAGACCTTTGATTGTGTTGACAATTTCATCTACAAGAAATAGATATGCAGCAACATTTTCATCTTCTTGCATCTTAAGACTCTCAAATTGTCTCCTATGTGTCTAAAGCTTCGCCTTCCTAACTTTATCATCTCCTTCTAAAGTTTTTTGAAGTTTGTCCCAAATATCATGAGTTGTGTCACAGAGCATAACCTTTATGGGTTTAGATTCGGCCAAGCCACATAAGATAGCATTCATAGCTTTTGCATTATTTTCAAAAGCTCTTTTACCATCAGCATCTATTGGAGGAGTTGCTGGAATTGTATAGCCAGTTACCACAATTCGCCATACATCAAGTAAGTGAGCATTTAAATACTCCAAAAAACATAGTTAGTACCATCGAATAAGGGAGCTCTGTTTGTAGCAAGCCCTTCATGAGAACCCATGTGTACTAACAAGATCTACCTCCAAGCGATTAAGCTTTCGATTTGAAGGAACCTCGCTCTGATACCAATTGAAGAGCGCACAGAAAATATTGAGGGGGAGGGGGGGGTGAATCAGTATTTTAAACATATGAAACAACAAATAGAACAATAAGAGAAAACATCAACAAGGAGAAAACCAACTTCACATGGAAAACCCTTTTGGGTAAAAAACCACGGCAAATCAATAGCTTTCATTAACATCAAATGGGCACCAACCCATATTACAAAAGTGAGCACCAACTCCAGCATGAACACCAACTCACTAAAGATTTTCATAACTCAAAAGCTCTACATTCTTAACACTAGCATACAATCTGCACACTTGCAAAAGCACTTAACTTCATCACATATAAGAATATTAAATTGAGTGCCAAAACCCTTCAGATAACATCAGCACTTCTTCATACTCTGTGCACCAATACACACACAAGAAAGAATGGCACCCTTACACACATGAACAACACATCTCCATACAAAGTCGACTTAGAAAAACAAACTCTGATATACTCTGCCAATCATCATCCATAACTGTGTACTCAGAAACTGAAAGAGTCTATGCTCAGAAAAATAATCAAAACCAAAACACCATCTGAAGGATTGAATGTCTTATAAAATCATTTTTAAAGGAAAACTTTAGACTCCACAAAAGGTTTGATTATGCTCACATGGTTAACACATACTACAGGCCTTCTCTGATTGTAATAACAACATCTTTCTGAATGAGCATGTCTTGTTCTTTTCACACCCCAAACTCTACCTTAAAACAAAAATTAAATTTTCACGATTTTAAAGAAGATTCCAATCAAACCAAGAGTCCTCACTACATACACACACAACAACCGAATGAAAGAATCTAGGCATACTATAAAAAAGGTGACTCGGCTCTGATAATATCTTATTCTAAGTGGTCCGCAATCACCCTACATATCGCCCTTCATAACTATGCCTTGCACAGAAAATAGACTTATATTTTTAACATGCAAAATTCTTGTTTGAACACCCATGACATCAACCTCTACTACTACAGGCTCAAAAAACTTTGAATAAATACGACCTCTTGAATCAACTCGAACTCATCCACACTTCACATAGCAGAAGATAGTGATAGCACAATAGCGTTAGAAGAGAAACATCACAACTTCTACATAGTCGATAAAAAATGGCAATCCATTCTAACAAACCACAAACATGGGCTTTTCACACCCATGATCATGGAAAAGGATAACCTTATCAATTTGATACACACGACATACCAACCATACAGCCTGCATCAAAAATTAAATCACCAGGACTTGGAAAAAGTAATTCGTTGAAGCCATTAAGCCACCTCATAAGGAAAACATGTACAATAAACAAGGAAAACTAAGCATAAGATTTCGCCACCCCATAAGATTTCGCCACACCACAACAAGGAGACTGCATATAATATACAAGCTGCCTCACATCGCATTCATAGACAGTAACCGTCGCCGCCTTGAGAAGAAACAAGGGAGGAAATGAATTCATTGTTCAAACAGAATGAAGCCACCCTCAACAAATTTGATAAGAATATTTGAAATTAACAACTGCCATTACTTAAAATAGAGGAAACGAAGAAGCAAGGTGTTACAAATGAAGTAATTTGAATTTGACAAGCAAAGTCTGACATGGCGCAAGGAGACAAGCTTCTGACAAATTAAAGTTGACATGGCAAAGGTTGATAAAAAGAGTCATCTCCAAAAAAAAATCGCAAGCCTTTGTTGCAATCTAAGTCACAAGGTTCGAATTCAAATTCAAGTTTGGCAACATTGAAATTCGAATGAAGTTCAACAAGGAAAAAGTTTGAAAAGTAAAAAATTTGGATTAAACTTGCCTTATGTAATTTTTAAATTTTTTTTATAAATATAAGTAATATATCCACAAAATTGTCAAAATAGTTTAACATTTAGTCACTACAAAAATTTAATTATATAAAATTTAATTATATTTATTTAATTAATTTTTAACATGTTAAAAATTCTATTATTAAAAATTTAAATATATATTAATAAATATAAGTTATAAGTTATTAATATAGTTTATAATTTATAATAATATAGTTATAATTTATTAAGTTATAAATATAGTTTATAATATAAACTATAAACTATAAATTATATTATATTAAAAAAATGTTATAAACTTTATAATAGTTTTTTAATATAATATAATTTATAGTTTATAATTTGTAGAAATTTGAGGTTCCCACATTACTTCTACAGTGTTTCTTCAAAATTTAGAACTAGATGGAAAGCCGCCCCGCTTTCTATGGTATAATGCTCCATTCTCGATCGCCGGTGGGGGGATCAACAACATTGGTTCCATCCATGCCATACTGAGTTGATCGGGGGAGGGGCCTGGCAATCGCTGATAAGTGAGCAATCTGGGAAGAAAGTTTTCGAAATAATTAGCCTCTATGAGCATTCGACCATTCCTAGTGAAAGTTAATCAATAGGAGGGGGCAAGAATTAGAAACGCAATTCGATAGACTTTAACGGGACCAATGGCAACTGAGATTGATCAATACCGGAAGTGTAAGGTCGAGTACATAAAAGCCTTCGTAAGTCCCTTCGGTTGGCAATGAATTACCTTTCTCACATTTCTCACTACCCAATGCGGTAGCTAACTCCTCTATCCGCCCTTGAAATCAATGTTCCTTCCTCTAATGATAAGCAGTCAAGTGCATCCCGGCACCCTAAAAATCTATTCGAAAACAGAAAAAAAAATTATGGCTTATACCATACAAATAAAATTACGAATTTAAACAAATTTTTAATTAAATTTTGAAATTCAACCAAATTCGAATTTCATAGATGATATTCACTAAATACTGTGACTTAGGTCGACATTATCAATATTGCTGACTTAGTATTAAATACCATAGTTCAGTCAACAGTGGACTCCACCATAGCGACAAAAAGCAAAAAGTCTACACATGGCCTCTAATAATAATAGACAACTCCCTTGACTTATCCAAACAAACTTAACCAAACATCCTATTTATAATCTATGTTACCAGGTTCGCCCCTGGGAGGCCCAATCCTGGTACGGGCCCTGGTTCAGTCCCTCTGTGGGTTTGACCAAGCTTTGTATTTTTGGGGTCCAGTTCGCCCGTGCAAAATCCAGGAAAACCCGGGAAGAACCAAGGTCGAACTCAGGCAAACCCAAGGCGAACCGATGTGTTTGGGCGCCCAAAAAGTGATTTTTTTTGCATTTTTTTAATATTTTCTGCAATTTGACTTTGACCCAGGTGCAAGGAAACCCTAAAAGTGACCTCTAAAACACTTTAAACACCTAAACTACCTCATTTTTATTCATTTGTTTTGCAAACAAGCATTTTCATTCCAAGAGGTTGAGTTCTCATTTTTTCTTGTTGGATTGACAAAAGGAGTTGAAGATTGATCATTGAAGCTTCTACAAACGATTGCATTGCTATTCCTACAGATTTGCAAGTGTTCATTGGCTGCCACATAGATTGTTGAAGGATATTTTTGCAAAGAGGTAAAGCTTTTCTCTTTTTTTTTTGAGTTTTTTCATCCATTTTTTTGTTTTACAAACCAGAAACTTTGTTTTGTTTCATTTTATGATTTATCTATGTTTTTCCTTTCCATTCTTCTATGAATGTATGCATGATTCAAAACAGCTAGGTTTTATAAATCAATATTTTGTTTTCATTCAAATTTTGAATGTGTTGTTTGCAAAACAAATTGCCATAGGAATCACAATGTCAATGGGTTCTACCTCTAGCTCCATAGCTAAACCAAAGTTCAGAACAAATCCAAGTTCTCCTCTATGGAAGTATGTTGAAATGATAAGACAGATTCCAGGTGGTGGCAATTACGTTTGGAAATGCAATGGGTGTGAAGTTACATATTCTAGTTCATACCATAGGGTGAAAGCACATTTGTGTGGCATAAGAGGAAAAGGCATCACGCCTTGCCCTGGAAAAGAAGGTGCACCTATTCCACTTGAGACAGTTGCAAAATACATTATGGAGCAAGACGTAGCAGATCAACGGGAAGCCCAAAAAGGAAATCACCCTTTGTTAAAAAAAAAAATCAAAGGGAATGCAACCCCCATCTAATCCCAATATTGTGGTAGAACACCACCCATTTATGGCCACTCCGGATCTTCAAGCTCAAAGTGCACAACCTATTGCAAACAAGAGAACAAAGGGGCCTTTGGAACTTGCATTTCAAAATGAGAGTAGAGCCCTTGCCGACCAATGTTTAGCAAGATGCATATATGCTTTGGATTAGCTTTTAATGTTGTTCGTTCTCCATATTGGAAAGAGATGTTGAGAACAGTTAATGAAGCTCCAAAAGGGTACAAGGGCCCGGGTTATGAGAAGGTGTGTGGCACTTTATTGGAAAAGGAGGTTGAGTTGGTCGAAGATGCATTGAAGCCTATAAGAGATTCATGGGTTCAGAAAGGTGTGTCCATTGTCTCAGATGATGGAAGGACTCAAAAAATTGGCCTTTGATCAATGTCAAAGCGGTGTCCCCTAAAAGGGCAATGTTTTTGAAAGCTGTGGATTGTGAGGGGCAAGTAAAAAATGGACAATTTATTGCTAATATTCTCATTGCAGCCATTGAGCAAGTGGGACCCCGCAACGTTGTTCAAGTTGTAACGGACAATGCCAAGAATTGTAGAGCTACAGGGTTGTTGGTTGAGGAAAGATATTCACATATCTTTTGGACACCTTGTGCAGTCCAGTCACTCAATCTTATGCTGCAAAAGATTGGGAATAAAATTGCATGGATCAAATAATTGTATGCTAAGGCTAAGGATATTCAAATGTTCATCACCAACCACCACTTGTCTCAAGGGATCTTTAAATCATTTTCAAAATTGGAGCTATTGAAGGTAAGTGAAGTAATATTTACATTTGTCATTTTCTGATTTTCATAATTTGATTGTGCATTTTAATTTAAATTCTTTTTTAAAGTTTATTTTTAAATTTTAATTATTTTTTTTAATTTGCAATGGCCTACAGAGACCCGCTTTGCCTCTAACACAATCGTCTTGAGACAACTTGTGAAAGTTAGAGAGGCACTTTCTAGCATGGTGATTAGCAACAATTGGTCTATATGGAGGCAAAGCAGCACTGAAAGAGCAACAAAAATTAAGAGCATGATATTAGATGACTCATGGTGGGATCATGTGGAGTATCTCCTTAGCTTCACTGAGCCCATTTTGAGTATGATTCACTATACTGACATGGACAAGCCATGCATTGGAGAGATATATGATGGTATAGACTCAATGCTTGAGAAGATCAAATGCACCATAAATGCAAGAGAGCAAGACCCTGAAGAGACTTTCTTCAAACAAGTGCAAACAATTGTTGAAGAAAGATGGAACAAAATGACAACTCCATTACACCTTCTTGCCTTAGCATTGACTCCAAAATACTATAGTAGTCAGATTCTTTCAATGTCAGGAAGGCTTCCTCCATATAGAGATTTAGAAGTGGCTGAAGGGTACAAAGCAACATTTGTGAGACTGTTCCCTAATCAAGATTTGTGAAGTGTAGTCACGAATGAGTTCATTGATTTTGTGCACTCAAATGGTCTAGGTGTTGATGCTCTTTGTGATAGGTTCTTAAAGGATGCCCATAGTTGTTGGTACTTCCATAGACAATACTTCCAAGTTTCCAACATTTGCAGCCCCTTGCAATCAAAGTTTTATCACAAGTAAGTTTAATAAATTTTCATATTTTAGTTTTAAAAGTTTCATAATTTCATTTATAATTTATAATTTTTTAATTGTTTACTTTGTCTTCATAGGTTGCTAGTTAATCTGCATCTGAGAGGAATTGGAGCACATATTTTTTCATCCACTCAATAAAGCGCAATAAATTGCTCTCAAAAAGAGTAGAGGACTTAGTATATGTGCATTCCAACTTGTGTCTCCTTTCACACAAACAATGTGACTACAAGGAAGGGGAGACGAAGTTGTGGGATATAGTGCCAGAGGATACTGACTTCGATGCTTCCACTTCCCACCATATTAAATATCAGGAGTCTGATATCCAACAGGAGCATGGGCACAATACTAGTGCCAGTGACAGTGCCATTGGCACTACTTGTGATTCATCTAGTCTTCCTACTTCATCTAATGTCAATGTTGACATTGATATGGATGAATTTGATGATGAAAACTTTAAAAGTGTTGTAATATTGAACTTGAAGTTTGAACGATGAATATTTATCATGCATGTTTAAAAAATTAAATGTTTTAACTTTTAAATGATATTCAAGTTTATGGTGGTTTTGTTGTTTATATGATGTTATGTGATGTTCTAATCCTAATTCATGCTTCTAGGCTGCATATATATATATATATTATTTTTATACTAACGAACCCAAAACGAACCGAACCCACCCCCCAAAAGATTTAGCCGAACCAAACCCCCGAACCGGTAACAAGGTTAGAAACTATTGCATATACTATTATGAAATATTATATTATTTATAATATACCACAGGTTGGTAAATTATAGCTATTATGCCATAGTTAATGGTGAATTGTAAATAGGTTGTTAGTTGGTTATAGGTTTAATTATATAAATCTATTATGGTGTGCTTGTTGAGTGGCTCCAACACTCATGTATATGGTTGAGAGATGAGCTAAAGGAAATGAGATTTGACTCCTAGAAAACAGGATCAACTAATTGCATAAATAGCTCTCTATATGACTAAATAAAATTGTTGTATTTTTCTTACAATCTATCATATGTTTCTCACTGATAAAAGTCAGCCTATCTATGCAAGCATTGATAGATTCTATTCTCTCTTGTTGCTTACCCACAACAAGGAAGAGCCTCACAGGCCCAGTTTTCAGACAAGAGTCTGGGACACTTCTATCTAGAAAGTTCTGATTTGATTATTAATTGCATCAGAGATTTCATGAAGAACAGTAAGCAGATTGGGGTCTATTTTGACAATTTTGAAAGGGTTTGGATTGTCAGAGTAAGGATAACGGAACTCAAAGAGCAAAGAGGAAATTCCCTTGATGTTAGTAATAGAGACCCATGGAATGAAATCTGGAATATGAACAGGACAACTAGTAGGCAGACTCACTGTGGGAGTAGAGGCACAATAGATTTAAATGGGTTGTGCTTTGAATGAGTTAATACCAAACCTGGTGAAAGTGGGCACAAGAGAGATCCTAGCTCTTGCATTCAAGTGTAAAAGTTCAAAAACAGAAAAAACACATTGAGGCAGATAAGCTTTAGGACAATGGGGTATCTATCAACTTTTGTAGCAGTGTATTGGACGGACAGCCACCATCATGTATGTGACTAATTTCATTGGGATGGGAATTGATGGAAGATGCAGCATACATAGAAAGATCCCCTTATTTTCATGTTCAGCCAGATGCTCATTATCCTCAACAGAGATGGGTCGATGAGAAATATGCTCTCCACCTTTTTGTTTTCTTTCCTGTAGCCTTAGATATTTTCCTAATTCTCTGTCTCTTGTAGAAGTGAATAACAGAAACTCTACTTTCTTTATGTTTGTTCTTTCCTTTCCTAGAGCACTCTAGAATTTTTGTGTTGCCCAAAGCTCCTTCTGGTACTTGTGTCTGCAGAAAACTTGATAGTGTTAGTGGAGATGTGATGTATCTTGTATAATCTAATCAAAGCATTGGAGATGGACAAATTGGTAAAATGAACTATAATGAGGATTTTGCAGTGGAAATCAAGCCTGGGTTGCTTGAAGAGAAGAGAAATGGGGAAAACAATTGAGATGGACCAAATGAGAGGTGGAGTGGAATCAATGCCTTTATTAGGAGTTTTATCAGCTTCCTTAAAAAAAATATATCATCAAAAACCATCCACTCTCACCACTCCATGGTAATTCTTTTATTCTCACTTTGAATCCCTTCTAACACCTTTAAACAAGCTATGAACATGAAGAATGTTTATGGTCTGGGGAAATTGAAATGAAGAAGAATGATCTGCCATGGTTGGTCACGAAATTCCCAAGGGCCATCAGTTCAAGGGCAGCATGAGAGAAGTATTGTGCTGTCATAGGAATGATCTCATGTATATCTTTGTGGCTGCCATGATGATCAAGATCGTTCATCTTTAATGCTCTGAAACCTACAGGAACAACAGTACCATTGAAATCAAGGCAAAGAGATGATATGTCATCTGTCGTCTGCCCTTTAAAAAAAGAGGATTATTGACAATATTATTCAAATATACAATAATAACAATAAAAATAGAGGAATGAAAGCCCTTGCCAATTTTCTTGAGTGTAAGATAAAGAGGACTAAAATCTCATATCCTAAAACATCCATGTTTGTACTTGCAATTGTTTCATGCCCATTAGATCTTATCCAAAAGTTGGAGGTGCCAATCTTTGAATACTGCTGTGTACCAAAGAATATATGCTAAAAAAGGGCATTATTCTCAATAAAAGTTAGCAATTTTTATCCAGATTTGAGGACTGCATTTATGGAAGGCTTCAAATCGAGCAATATACAATTGTAGAAGATTTCAGAGCAGATGGCCTCTGGCATCTTCCTCATGGGTATTTGTTTGCAGGTTGAGCAAGGCGCGGAATTTTATATTTCACAAGGTTAATCAATTATCAACTTATCATTTTGCAACCATAATAAATAACAGGTAAATGCAATGAAGGTTTGATAGAGTTCAAATACATGATGCGATGATATGACTACTAGCTAGCATCATAGGTGCACTTCCAAGTACCACCAGTGCACGTCGTTGTCCCAAAATCATAATAAGTTAGGTTGTGGCACTCAAAGAATGCACTAGTCCACATATTATAGAAAAATGAAAAGGAAAAGGGACTTTTGCGCTCACATTACAATCCCAAGGACCATGCTTCCAAATCAACTAAGTCGGCCATTGGACCACACAAGAATGAAAATTACAGAAGCATAATGAAAGCGATAAAAGAGGTCAAGCCAGACTCAATGGTAGTTCCATGTGACATGCCCCTCACAAAAACTAGAAACAATTTTAACACAGAAAGACCATGTTCCACTAAAGAACATGCAAATCTAGAGAACTGCATTCAATGCAATATTGTAGAAACCCTGTTTCCCCACGTTTACGATTGACTATTTTTGAGTGTTTGTGTATTTTGACTGTTTTGGGTTTTGTCTTGATTAAAGGAATAATGCGATTTTTGCAATAATGGAATAATAAATTCACAAATGAAATGCTACAACAATAATATTGATGGAAATACAAGATCTAACGCTGGTGATTCATTTATTTATCAACTGGACTCAGTACAATAGAGATCTGATAACATGCAACAAAGGAAATAATATTTTTTTAATAAAAGAACCTGGTATTAGCAGCAAGCTGGAAATAACCAGATCTGGTACGGCTGCAATAAATGATCCCTTCTCCCTCTGTCCAATGTTTGCAAACTGATCCAGATACTAAGGCGCCTCCAGAAATGAAGATATAAGGCCAGAATGAAAGGCGTTTTGCACAAGATCAAGAACACGCCCCTTTTGATGTTGGTACGGCCTGCTGCAGGGGTACGGCTGTGTCAGACCAACAAAATTTTAGGTGTGGCTCCTTGAAACAAGTGTCCGGAGACCCTAGAATGTGATGTCGCCTTGGTTGAAAATGCTTTCTAGATGAGCTACAACAAAAAACTTCACGATAATGAATGATCACGAATGCTCTGTAATTTCTTACGGTTGAGAGAATCCCCTACACCTGACAATAAATGGGATGATATTTCACACCTCACGAATCGCTTTCCACTTTGGAGATGCTTCGTTCCCGATGCTTTCGAGGCCCGAAACCCTTGGCTTCCGTGCTCTGGTCAAGACTTGATCAATTTTCAACTCACAATAACATAATGGGCTCCAATTCCAATGCAAAACCTTATACTTCTTGAAAAGTGTGATTTCCTTAATAATAGGGATCATTAAATAAATCGACTTCTCTTTTAATATTTCAATAGTCTCCGGTGCAATTTTTAATTATAAATTATAATCATAACTGGCCCCTTCCCATGTTGGGCGACCCCTTCAGCCAAATCACTTAAGTTATAATATTTGAAATATTATAACTTTATATTATAAGCTCCAATAATTAATATTTAATTAAATCAATTAAATATTAATATCTCTCAATATTCTACGAATTACTTTTGATGAGTCTAAAGGCGTGAATAAAAGTGATTAAGCGTAATCCAATCCATCACACTAAAATAGCGGGGTCCCTCAGTGAGTGCAGAATCACTAGAAATAACCTTCAGTAGAAGTGTCAGAATGAGCCCGAGCAATGGCCAGTCAAATCTTGACAGCGAAGGCGGGCAAGCTCATCAAGACCCTCTATCCAATCTATGTCTGACCCTCTGAGAGATTACATAATAGGCTAATCCACGGCCTTTCTGAGAGATATCCAACTAGAAGGGACATGACAAATATTCACAACTCCGTGCAAACAACACACTAATCAGTGCACATCAACAGACAAGAAACACGGTAGCATTCCAATAAGCAGCGACCAGTTTAGGCAAGCGGTTTTAGCCCATGACAATACCAAATGATCATGCCAACAGCAGACAGCCATATTAACACAGAAAGACATCTAATGTGTGAATCTAAAGAACCATGTGCTATGCAATGCCTGCAACTCTGTGCAAGCAACACACTAATGGGGACACATCAGCAAACACCAAACACAACAGCATTCCAATAAGCAACAACCACTTTAGGTGAGCATCACACCAGTAAGGCATGACAATAGCAAATAATCATGTCAACCAATGACATACAAATGTGTCAGAAGTCAAATCTAAGTTAGCATACCTTAAACTAGTAGATCGGCCAATACATGTCAGCTCTACACAAGCAAGTCTGCTAGCAGACAAGCAAGTACATATCAAAAAAGTTCCATGAAAACAGTTTAGTAAACACAGTGCATTTTGTGGAGGTAAACTAGCATGTCAATGGACTTCACCCAAGCAATCCAGCACACCAGCAAGCTCCACACAAGCACAGTCAGCTCCATAAAATTCAACAATACCTGCAACTTTTGTATCGTTATGTCACCGTTCCAACACATACATAACTTAATGTATTTTCCAACATGATACAGCTGTTCAGCTTTCTGTGTCTCTTCAACTGATACAGTCCCAATGGGCAACTAAATCTTTGTAATTACCAAAAGGATCAGCAACAGTAACAAATCAAGAGCCAATCCATGTTCTCTGTATTATAACTTATAAGAGTACAATTATCACTATGAAAATGATATAGCATGTTTGGTTCTTCATTTTACTCATTCACATTTAATTCATTATCATTTGTATGGAGTTTACACTTTCATTCTATCGGTGCTTTGTGATAATTTGTGGTCTAAATTCTTTATCATGTGGTCATTGACGCATTGGTGGTTTTTCTCTACATCCAAACTCAAAGTTAACACTTTGTGCTTACACTTATGTAGAATATACACATTTGGGATACACTTTTTTCATTACAATACTTCGATGCCCTGGAATTGAGCTATTGTCCCCCATATCACCCAGACAATATAAATCAAGTTTATTCTCTAAGAAGATTGGCTTAGAGAATAGGGTTATACAAATACTCTAAATGTGACCCCAGTATTGTCTAAATGATGAGAATCATGTTTATTGTCTAATATATTGACTTGGACAATATGTTTTTAAATATAATATATAGCAAAAAGAATTTTGCTGTGACCTATATGCACTGATTTGCAACATTTGTGATCAAAACTGAGAACAAAAACAAACTTTAATCAACTCAGAACCAAAAAACATGCACAAAATTTAAGCAATTGTGGTAAATTTCTACCCTCCCTTTGAATAATTCTTGGATTTTCACTTCTCCCAACAAATGGTAATACACAATTTCAGCTTTACCACTCGTAGCAGAGAAAGATTTGAAAGAAAATTGAAGAAAAGCTGTATTGCTAGATACAAAATGATTGCCAGATATAAAACTGCACAATGAGTGCGAGGGTTATAGTGTAACCATGAACAAGTCCATAAGTGCGCCTCCCAGGTTCAGATCCCACTTATCACAATAAGATGGCCCTCAAACTCCAGCAAACATGTGTCAAGGTTGTGCTGTAATGGAAGAATTTGGCCCAGTTTTGACAGGATAAATTCAAAAAAAATCGAGGCTTAAATCTTTTATAATCTTGCCCAAGCTTACCCACCAGAAAAATGCAGTTTAAGCTCGCCCCAAACAAAAATAGTCTAAGGTCTTCACAAAAATAAACCCAAAGCTCGCCAAACAGGACATTAAGGGTAATTCATAACCTCACCTAAGATTTCTTTAACAATAAGAAAACATAAAAAGTCCAATTCATGATGGATCATGTGGTGTGATCCGAAACATCGATTTTAAAATTTTCACGTTGTTTTTAAAAGTTGCATTATAAGTTTGGACTGTGAAAGCCTAAAAACATCTAATAAGCAAGAATTCACTAATATGGAAGATCCTGGGATAAGAAGAATTTATCAGAATTTAAACTATGAAGATCCTTGCGCATTGTCTAACCCGATTAGTAGCAACCAAACCCTAGAATACAAATTTTAACATTACGACTGTTGGTTGCAATTAATCCCTAAAATGTAGCACCGATGATATGCATAGAACAAGGAAAAGAGGATGCGTACACATTTCACGTTTTAAAGCTACTAATCTGCTTAAAAAACACACCCGCGAAGAAAATTTTAAAGCAAAATTTTTGCCTGCAATTATTGTTTAAGAATAATTGTGTGGCCAGCTGCTCAGAAGAATGCCTGAAAAAACAAACTGACCTTTAGAAATGAAGGCGCAACGAATCAGTGAGCTCCTTGAATTCCTGCAAGGAACGGTGTGGCGATGGGCTTGGAAACGGAGAGCGGATTTGGCAGAAGAATGAGAAGAAGACGGAGATGGTCCAAAGCACGAGATGGAAGACATTTAATATTAGTGAAACAACGGGCCAATGCAACGGTAGAGGAGTCTCTTAATCTAATGGGGATTGCGATTTTGTCTCTGTCCGTCTCGTGGAGAATGAAATACTCCACTGCATGTTGCGTAATCGTTTGGAAATTGCACTTCCAACTTCCTAATTGTTTGATTT
>VDFB02266225.1:0-55237 GCA_007258455.2 Sequoia sempervirens
CTTCATAGGTTGCTAGTTCATCCGCATCTAAGAGGAATTAGAGCACATATTCTTTCATCCACTCAGTAAAGCGCAATAAATTGCTCTCAAAAAGAGCGGAGGACTTAGTATATGTGCATTCCAACTTGTGTCTCCTTTCACACAAACAACATGACTACAAGGAAGGGGAGACGAAGTTGTGGGATATAGTGCCAGAGGATACTGACTTGGATGCTTCCACTTCCCACCATATTGCATATAAGGAGTCTGATATCCAACAGGAGCATGGGCACAATACTAGTGCCAGTGACAGTGCCATTGGCACTACTTGTGATTCATCTAGTCTTCCTACTTCATCTAATGTCAATGTTGACATTGATATGGATGAATTTGATGATGAAAACTTTAAAAGTGTTGTAATATTGAACTTGAAGTTTGAACGATGAATATTTATCATGCATGTTTAAAAAATTAAATGTTTTAACTTTTAAATGATATTCAAGTTTATGGTGGTTTTGTTGTTTATATGATGTTATGTGATGTTCTAATCCTAATTCATGCTTCTAGGCTGCATATATATATATATATTATTTTTATACTAACGAACCCAAAACGAACCGAACCCACCCCCCAAAAGATTTAGCCGAACCAAACCCCCGAACCGGTAACAAGGTTAGAAACTATTGCATATACTATTATGAAATATTATATTATTTATAATATACCACAGGTTGGTAAATTATAGCTATTATGCCATAGTTAATGGTGAATTGTAAATAGGTTGTTAGTTGGTTATAGGTTTAATTATATAAATCTATTATGGTGTGCTTGTTGAGTGGCTCCAACACTCATGTATATGGTTGAGAGATGAGCTAAAGGAAATGAGATTTGACTCCTAGAAAACAGGATCAACTAATTGCATAAATAGCTCTCTATATGACTAAATAAAATTGTTGTATTTTTCTTACAATCTATCATATGTTTCTCACTGATAAAAGTCAGCCTATCTATGCAAGCATTGATAGATTCTATTCTCTCTTGTTGCTTACCCACAACAAGGAAGAGCCTCACAGGCCCAGTTTTCAGACAAGAGTCTGGGACACTTCTATCTAGAAAGTTCTGATTTGATTATTAATTGCATCAGAGATTTCATGAAGAACAGTAAGCAGATTGGGGTCTATTTTGACAATTTTGAAAGGGTTTGGATTGTCAGAGTAAGGATAACGGAACTCAAAGAGCAAAGAGGAAATTCCCTTGATGTTAGTAATAGAGACCCATGGAATGAAATCTGGAATATGAACAGGACAACTAGTAGGCAGACTCACTGTGGGAGTAGAGGCACAATAGATTTAAATGGGTTGTGCTTTGAATGAGTTAATACCAAACCTGGTGAAAGTGGGCACAAGAGAGATCCTAGCTCTTGCATTCAAGTGTAAAAGTTCAAAAACAGAAAAAACACATTGAGGCAGATAAGCTTTAGGACAATGGGGTATCTATCAACTTTTGTAGCAGTGTATTGGACGGACAGCCACCATCATGTATGTGACTAATTTCATTGGGATGGGAATTGATGGAAGATGCAGCATACATAGAAAGATCCCCTTATTTTCATGTTCAGCCAGATGCTCATTATCCTCAACAGAGATGGGTCGATGAGAAATATGCTCTCCACCTTTTTGTTTTCTTTCCTGTAGCCTTAGATATTTTCCTAATTCTCTGTCTCTTGTAGAAGTGAATAACAGAAACTCTACTTTCTTTATGTTTGTTCTTTCCTTTCCTAGAGCACTCTAGAATTTTTGTGTTGCCCAAAGCTCCTTCTGGTACTTGTGTCTGCAGAAAACTTGATAGTGTTAGTGGAGATGTGATGTATCTTGTATAATCTAATCAAAGCATTGGAGATGGACAAATTGGTAAAATGAACTATAATGAGGATTTTGCAGTGGAAATCAAGCCTGGGTTGCTTGAAGAGAAGAGAAATGGGGAAAACAATTGAGATGGACCAAATGAGAGGTGGAGTGGAATCAATGCCTTTATTAGGATTTTTATCAGCTTCCTTAAAAAAAATATATCATCAAAAACCATCCACTCTCACCACTCCATGGTAATTCTTTTATTCTCACTTTGAATCCCTTCTAACACCTTTAAACAAGCTATGAACATGAAGAATGTTTATGGTCTGGGGAAATTGAAATGAAGAAGAATGATCTGCCATGGTTGGTCACGAAATTCCCAAGGGCCATCAGTTCAAGGGCAGCATGAGAGAAGTATTGTGCTGTCATAGGAATGATCTCATGTATATCTTTGTGGCTGCCATGATGATCAAGATCGTTCATCTTTAATGCTCTGAAACCTACAGGAACAACAGTGCCATTGAAATCAAGGCAAAGAGATGATATGTCATCTGTCGTCTGCCCTTTAAAAAAAGAGGATTATTGACAATATTATTCAAATATACAATAATAACAATAAAAATAGAGGAATGAAAGCCCTTGCCAATTTTCTTGAGTGTAAGATAAAGAGGACTAAAATCTCATATCCTAAAACATCCATGTTTGTACTTGCAATTGTTTCATGCCCATTAGATCTTATCCAAAAGTTGGAGGTGCCAATCTTTGAATACTGCTGTGTACCAAAGAATATATGCTAAAAAAGGGCATTATTCTCAATAAAAGTTAGCAATTTTTATCCAGATTTGAGGACTGCATTTATGGAAGGCTTCAAATCGAGCAATATACAATTGTAGAAGATTTCAGAGCAGATGGCCTCTGGCATCTTCCTCATGGGTATTTGTTTGCAGGTTGAGCAAGGCGCGGAATTTTATATTTCACAAGGTTAATCAATTATCAACTTATCATTTTGCAACCATAATAAATAACAGGTAAATGCAATGAAGGTTTGATAGAGTTCAAATACATGATGCGATGATATGACTACTAGCTAGCATCATAGGTGCACTTCCAAGTACCACCAGTGCACGTCGTTGTCCCAAAATCATAATAAGTTAGGTTGTGGCACTCAAAGAATGCACTAGTCCACATATTATAGAAAAATGAAAAGGAAAAGGGACTTTTGCGCTCACATTACAATCCCAAGGACCATGCTTCCAAATCAACTAAGTCGGCCATTGGACCACACAAGAATGAAAATTACAGAAGCATAATGAAAGCGATAAAAGAGGTCAAGCCAGACTCAATGGTAGTTCCATGTGACATGCCCCTCACAAAAACTAGAAACAATTTTAACACAGAAAGACCATGTTCCACTAAAGAACATGCAAATCTAGAGAACTGCATTCAATGCAATATTGTAGAAACCTGCTCTCAAGCTTCATCTCCCCACTATTTTTTTGAGTGTTTTGTATTTTGACCTGCTTTTTGGGTTTTTGTGCAATAAAGGAATAATGCGATTTTTGCAATAATGGAATAATAAATTCACAAATGAAATGCTACAACAATAATATTGATGGAAATACAAGATCTAACGCTGGTGATTCATTTATTTATCAACTGGACTCAGTACAATAGAGATCTGATAACATGCAACAAAGGAAATAATATTTTTTTAATAAAAGAACCTGGTATTAGCAGCAAGCTGGAAATAACCAGATCTGGTACGGCTGCAATAAATGATCCCTTCTCCCTCTGTCCAATGTTTGCAAACTGATCCAGATACTAAGGCGCCTCCAGAAATGAAGATATAAGGCCAGAATGAAAGGCGTTTTGCACAAGATCAAGAACACGCCCCTTTTGATGTTGGTAATGGCCCGGTCATAGGGTACGACCGTCGTAATCAAATATTAGTACAAATTGTACGCTCTGAAACAAGTGTCCGCACTTAGAATGTGATGTTTCTTGTTGAAAAAATGCTTTCTCGGATAAAACCTCAACAAAAACTCGATAATGAATGATCTCACAATGCTCGAATTTCTTCTTCCGGATGAAGAAATCCTCTCGCTCGCAATAAATCGATGATATTTCACACCTCCGAATCGCCACCGGAGATGGCTCGTTCTAATGCAAGCCCGAGACCTAAAACCTTGGCTGTGTTCCTCGTCAAGACTTAATCAATTTTCAATAATCAATAACATAATGGGCTCGAATTTCCAAGCAAAACCTTATACTTCTTGAAAAGTGCGATTTCCTTAATAATAGGGAATCATTAAAATAATTCGAACTTTTTATTTTAATCTTTCAATAGTCTCCGGGACAATTTTTAATTATAAAATATAATCACAACTAGCCCCTTCCCATGTTGGGCGACCCCTCAGCCAAAATCACTTAAGTTATAATATTTGAAATATTATAACTTTATATTATAAACTCCAATCATTAATATTTAATTAAATCAATTAAATATTAATATCTCTCTCAATATTCACCCGATGCACGAGCCGTCTGAAGCTGACGAATAAAGAAGTGATTCTAAACGTAATCAATCCATACTGCTAAAAATAGCAGGGGTCCCTCGCTGAGTGCCAAATACTGCTAAAAATAGCAACTCAGGCTAGAAGTGTCCTCGAACGAGTCTTAACCAGCCAACCGGACAACACCTGATAACTGCCGAGCTAAGCTCCACTAAGACTTATCCAATCTATCACTGAGACAGGCTAATCCTGCATTCGAGAGATGTCAATAGACATGACAAGATCGCCAACTCCGCAACACACTAATCAGTGCACATCAACAGACAAGAAACACGGTAGCATTCCAATAAGCAGCGACCAGTTTAGGCAAGCGGTTTTAGCCCATGACAATACCAAATAATCATGCCAACAGCAGACAGCCATATTAACACAGAAAGACATCTAATGTGTGAATCTAAAGAACCATGTGCTATGCAATGCCTGCAACTCTGTGCAAGCAACACACTAATGGGGACACATCAGCAAACACCAAACACAACAGCATTCCAATAAGCAACAACCACTTTAGGTGAGCATCACACCAGTAAGGCATGACAATAGCAAATAATCATGTCAACCAATGACATACAAATGTGTCAGAAGTCAAATCTAAGTTAGCATACCTTAAACTAGTAGATCGGCCAATACATGTCAGCTCTACACAAGCAAGTCTGCTAGCAGACAAGCAAGTACATATCAAAAAAGTTCCATGAAAACAGCTTAGTAAACACAGTGCATTTTGTGGAGGTAAACTAGCATGTAAATGGACTTCACCCAAGCAATCCAGCACACCAGCAAGCTCCACACAAGCACAGTCAGCTCCATAAAATTCAACAATACCTGCAACTTTTGTATCGTTATGCCACCGTTCCAACACATACATAACTTAATGTATTTTCCAACATGATACAGCTATTCAGCTTTCTGTGTCTCTTCAACTGATGCAGTCCCAATGGGCAACTAAATCTTTGTAATTACCAAAAGGATCAGCAACAGTAACAAATCAAGAGCCAATCCATGTTCTCTGTATTATAACTTATAAGAGTACAATTATCACTATGAAAATGATATAGCATGTTTGGTTCTTCATTTTACTCATTCACATTTAATTCATTATCATTTGTATGGAGTTTACACTTTCATTCTATCGGTGCTTTGTGATCATTTGTGGTCTAAATTCTTTATCATGTGATCATTGACGCATTGGTGGTTTTGCTCTACATCCAGACTCAAAGTTAACACTTTGTGCTTACACTTCTGTAGAATATACGCATTTGGGATACACTTTTTTCATTACAATACTTCGATGCCCTGGAATTGAGCTATTGTCCCCCATATCACCCAGACAATATAAATCAAGTTTATTCTCTAAGAAGATTGGCTTAGAGAATAGGGTTATACAAATACTCTAAATGTGACCCCAGTATTGTCTAAATGATGAGAATCATGTTTATTGTCTAATATATTGACTTGGACAATATGTTTTTAAATATAATATATAGCAAAAAGAATTTTGCTGTGACCTATATGCACTGATTTGCAACATTTGTGATCAAAACTGAGAACAAAAACAAACTTTAATCAACTCAGAACCAAAAAACATGCACAAAATTTAAGCAATTGTGGTAAATTTCTACCCTCCCTTTGAATAATTCTTGGATTTTCACTTCTCCCAACAAATGGTAATACACAATTTCAGCCTTACCACTCGTAGCAGAGAAAGATTTGAAAGAAAATTGAAGAAAAGCTGTATTGCTAGATACAAAATGATTGCCAGATATAAAACTGCACAATGAGTGCGAGGGTTATAGTGTAACCATGAACAAGTCCATAAGTGCGCCTCCCAGGTTCAGATCCCACTTATCACAATAAGATGGCCCTCAAACTCCAGCAAACATGTGTCAAGGTTGTGCTGTAATGGAAGAATTTGGCCCAGTTTTGACAGGATAAATTCAAAAAAAATCGAGGCTTAAATCTTTATAATCTTGCCCAAGCTTACCCACCAGAAAAATGCAGTTTAAGCTCGCCCCAAACAAAAATAGTCTAAGGTCTTCACAAAAATAAACCCAAAGCTCGCTAAACAGGACATTAAGGGCAATTCATAACCTCACCTAAGATTTCTTTAACAATAAGAAAACAGAAAAAGTCCAACTCATGATGGATCATGTGGTGTGATCCGAAACATCGATTTTAAAATTTTCACGTTGTTTTTAAAAGTTGCATTATAAGTTTGGACTGTGAAAGCCTAAAACATCTAATAAGCAAGAATTCACTAATATGGAAGATCCTGGGATAAGAAGAATTTATCAGAATTTAAACTATGAAGATCCTTGCGCATTGTCTAACCCGATTAGTAGCAACTAAACCCTAGAATACAAATTTTAACATTACGACTGTTGGTTGCAATTAATCCCTACAATGTAGCACCGATGATATGCATAGAACAAGGAAAAGAGGATGCGTACACATTTCACCTTTTAAAGCTACTAATCTGCTTAAAAAACACACCCGCGAAGAAAATTTTAAAGCAAAATTTTCGCCTGCAAATATTGTTTAAGAATAATTGTGTGGCCAGCTGCTCAGGAGAATGCCTGAAAAAACAAACTGACCTTTAGAAATGAAGG
Source organism: Sequoia sempervirens (assembly GCA_007258455.2). NCBI lineage: Eukaryota > Viridiplantae > Streptophyta > Pinopsida > Cupressales > Cupressaceae > Sequoia > Sequoia sempervirens. The sequence continues at coordinate 7,006 of VDFB02266225.1, forward strand.
CGCAACGAATCAATGAGCTCCTTGAATTCCTGCGAGGAAGGGTGTGGCGATGGGCTTGGAGACGGAGCGCGGATTTGGCAGAAGAATGAGAAGAAGATAGAGATTGTCCAAAGCACGAGATGGAAGACATTTAATATTAGTGAAACAACGGGCCAATGCAACGGTAGAGGAGTCTCTTAATCTAATGGGGATTGCGATTTTGTGTCTGTCTGTCTCGTGGAGAATGAAATACTCCACTGCATGTTGCGTAATCGTTTGGAAATTGAACTCTATGCACTTCCAACTTCCTAATTGTTTGACTTGTACTAAACTTCCAAGCTAGATTTTTCCCTTAGGTAGTTAGTTCTTTTGTAACGGGTCCTACTTTTTTAAGATTCCCTCGTTTGAAAATTCCTTAGAAATTTATTGGTCGGGCCTTTGCTTTCTTTTGTATGCTTTCTGTCTTTTTATAAAAAATTGGAAACAAGTTAGTTATGTTGGAAAAGTTATTAGTATTTTGTGTATACTATTGTAATGAGTTTGGCTTTTTAGTTAACTAATTAATAATTTAGTTTTCAACCAATCAAAAACAATATTTTTTTATTTTTTTTTAAATCAATTTTGTAAAGTCAATCTATAAAATATTTAACTTTACAAATTTTAAAAATTATTTCTTATGCTATGATTGGTTAAAAAATTTATGTGTTTTATTGACGGATAAAGTAAATTAATTTTTAATAAATGATTTTTCATTTTTTACTTTATAAAATCATTTCATTAAATCTTCTAAAATTAATAAATGTTATTTATTTTATTTTTTAAAGAATGATTTTTTATGTATGTAATTGTTATTTTTTTTATTAAAGATTACAAAAATCAATTAACTATTTTATAGAATTTGATTCACTATTAAAATAAAAATTAAAAAAAATTGTATTATTCTTTAAGATTTTTCATCATGTATATTTTATATTAATTTATATATAGTTTTCAAAAAAATTAACTTATAAAATAATATAACCTTAATTTAGGTTATATATATATACTATTTCTATTATATCTTATATTATTATAAGTACTAATTTGTAGGTAAATAAGTTAACCTATATTATGTAAGTAATACATTAATTTATATTATATAATAGTTTATATTAATTTATATTATATATTTATATACAATATAATATAGGTTATTTTATTTTGTAGGTTCTCTATTATATATATATATATATATATATATATATATATATATAAACTATCTTAATTGACTACTATATTAATTATAATATTATTATTATTATATTATTTTAATATAATAGTAAATCACTATATTAATAATTATAACAATATTTTAAAATATTATAATATTATCTATTTACTTAGTCTATATAATATAATTTATAAATTATTAATATTAAATTAGAATATAATATATTTATTATATTAATAGTATATTTAACTTCAACTATAATTCAACTATAATAAGAAGATTTCACTATCAAATTCAAAATCAACTAGAATCAATCTAAGAATTATTTTTAATGTTTAGCAAATATGTATTCTAAAGAAGAGACTCAATAGTCACAAATAATTCATAAACTACTTCCTTCTCTCAATGAATGAGTTCATTATATAAATATTCAAATGTATTCAACTTTATTTTTTTGAAAAAAATAACACCAAACAATAAACATTTATTCCAATTTATTTTATTTTCAAATATTTAACATCAAACAAGATATTACATAACCAAAACATATAAAAAACCAACGCTATTAATCAAACAAAATACAAAAGTCAAAAGTCAAAACTAAAATACAACAATTAAAAAAAATTACATTTAATTTTATTCACATTAATTAAACTTACATTTATTTTTATTCCAACTCTACAAATCTCTAATTAGAATACTACAAAGGCAAGTACTCGCCACTACATGGCACTTGTTTAATTATTAAAATGATTTGATCTTATTAGATTTTTTTTCTTAAAAGAGTAAAGTATTTTTAGTTGGTATATGTTCATTTTTTTTTTGTGAATCTATTGTAAGTCTTAACAATGTAGATGTTTGTGTAAGAACTTATGAAAAATAGCAATAGGATTAAGAGATCAAAGATAGAACAAAAGAGAGAGAGAAGATGAGAGAATATGAAGATTGTATTCTAATAATGAGACATTACAGTGTACAGGCTTGCATAAAGGCAAGCTAGGACACAATGTATGAATGAGACAGTGTCCCAATCATGTGTAAGGAAGGAGAAAGAAATAATAGATAATTCCATGAAAGGTGGATCACCCACCTAAAGTGGAATTATCATGCCACAAAAAGTGGAGATAAAAAGGTGATAACTAGATCACACCACAAAGAGTGGAATTTCTCCTACACACACTTCCCTAAGTGTCCAACTCACATCTCTCAATATATGCACAAACCTAGATGCAAGATGCAAATAACTAGGTGTCACAAGTGCAACCTATAATGATATGCATTCCCTAAGTAAGCTTAAGTATTTAGTGTAATAAGTAAAATACTTATTTACACCAACAGTTTGTTTTTAAGTTAGTATTGTACTTCGTAATTGTGATGGTGAAATTATCATATCCATTTCACTTTTCATTTAGTTTTGTGTCTACCTTGATGGAAATGTCTTAATGCAATAACATCGACAATTGGCATATTATTGTGTTAAGTTTGACTCGTGATCGGCTCTCTATCCATCTTTATTTCACTCTCATCTACACTTATTCCCATACATTTCTTACCTATTTGTTCATATCTTGCTCCTAGTCAAACATATCTCCATACATTTGTCTCTTGCTTTGGGATTACCCCCTTTATCCCTCCAATTTAATTATGGGTGACATGGGATTAACCTAGTTCAATCTAGAGAAGCATGAGTATGATCCATAAATCCAAAAACTTCAAATTCAAATTTAAACTTTCCTACACACGAGTTATGTGACATGTTATGGTATTTAAAAACATTCAATGTGCAATTAAATGATTGTTTGTTAAAGAGAAGATCAAGGAGGATAAAAAGAATAATTAGAGCACAACTGCATTCGTAAGGTACAAAAGAATTGCATCTCCATATAATCCATATGCATGTTGGGGAATGTTGTTTCAATATTTTTGACTATTGTCAATCTCACTCACCAAGGGATTTAACCTAGGAGAACTCTAGTAGCACTTTCTATAAAATTTCTTAGCTTCTAGTTTCATCCCTTGTCTTGAGCTTCAGAATGAGTATATTCTCTACAAAGGTTTTAGGAATGGTCTCTTATTTATGGTTTGGTGCGAAAAAAGCTTCATGCCTCAAGCATCTGTGCATTAGCGAAGGAGACCTCTCCATAGATGTCAACATAACAAGTAGAAGGTAAAGAAATTTCAATGCTTTTACTAGAAGATGATGCTTCAGTCACCATTTTCTTGTGATTTTCAAAGAACCTTGTTAGAACACTACTTTTGTACCAGAGAATTTCACCCTTGCTTTAAGATCTTGTACTTAGAATAATTCTTGCTTGTCAATGCTCTTTTATTACTCACCTCCTACTCAAAACGTACTAGGGATAAATGCATGGCTGACATAATTAACCTTTGGAATGTTGCCAACAAGGTGATACATGTGCATTAAATGCCTACTTTTTGGGAAATGCAAACTCTACTTTGGGAAGGGAATTTAGGTACATCCTACACACCGTTTTTAAAGAAGAACAACATCAAAAATTAGGAGGCGTAATTTGAAAATATGTTCACGTTAAATAGGCAGGAGGTGGCATTAATAGTGGTCTTTTCACATGGTGATGTTGGCTAGCAAGCAAAAAGGTGGCAAGACACATGGCAAAAAGTTGCATGTCTGGCATAAATTCCAACCCTCGTATTAATTACCAAGAGCTTTGTAAATCCTCCTTCGTACGATTTATTCATACTCCTCATCACCAACTTGCATTTCTCATTGTCGTTCTGACAAAGAAAAACATTTTCATTCAAGAATTTTCTAAATCGTTTTCTCTATAAATTGTCTCCTACCCTAGGCTTCTGAGTAACAAGAATCAAGTTTCCTTTACGAGAGAAGTTTCTGATGAGAGGATTAAGCGGTTATTGAAGACTAAGAATTGCTTGATCATTACTATTAAATTAAGTGGGTGTTGGGAGAAGATTTTATTTCAGATGCAAATCACTATCATGCAAAAACAGATGTCATCTTGTGGTTCATGGCCTCACTATTGGACCTAAATATTCCCAAACCTTATGTGATAGAGCTTTCCAAAACCATGTTCTATAAGGATTATCTGATGAGGCTTGAACAGATAGTCGATGTGGTTGTTTCAGTCCTTGGCATTCCCTCAACTATGGACCTTTGTCGCCATGTTGATAATGTTAAGTTGGTGCCTTGGCTTCCCCTACTTTCTAGCTTTTGGACCACTTTGTTGGAACGACATCACTAATGGGAGATACCTACTAGTTCCTTTCTTCTTCAAGTAAACAACATCGAGTCGATCTATGGTGTAGAATGGTATACCAATTTTTACAACTTGGTGTATCTTCCTAGGGGAGCGGTGGTAGAAATCAAAGAATGACCTATTGTCAGATTCTTCAAAACCACTCTCATTTATGGCTAGAGCTTCTATTATTGAATCTTCAAAAATGTTTGAGAATACTATCATGTTTTTCCTTTTCCATGACCTAAACATCAGCGTTCTAGACCTTCTAGGTTGACGCCTTCATCGATTTTGGCCATTGGGATGAAAAGAATGTTAATCTTTGTAACCTATGCTATGTTTGGAGACTCTCAAAGCTCTTTCTCTTACTCAAAAATAGGCCTAAGCACTTGTAACTATATATAAATGATGTTATATAATTAAAATATAGCTTTTTAATTTTTTGTATCTTTGTGTCCACTTCACAAAAATGGTGTATTTTACAAATTTTATACATATGGTACATAAAGTATAAAATTTATAAGGAATTTGAACCATGAGAATTTTAATTAAATAGATTTAGATAGACACCATTTACTAGTATTCCAACAGTGTTTCCATTCATATCTTCTATCTCAAAGGCATTACTTTCTTTGCATTTGGAAATGTGAAATGACCCCTTCCACAAGAAGTTAAATTTAGTGTGTTGCCCCAGTTTGGTGGCGTGTTCATCATATTTCGGGACTAGGCTCTGTTCTTTAAAATCGGGGTCAGAATTTATTTTATCAAACTATCTCTTGACTACTTGTTGACAGTTGATCATGGTGTTGAAAGCCTTCTCTTGTGTTTCCTGAAGGTTTAGTAGTTTGACTAGTCTCACTTCCATGCCACCATTTTTTTCAACCTCTAAAGACTTCAATAGTTGTAATGTTGAAATTTCCATGGAGATAGGTAGAACTACCTCTTTTTCATACACCAATTCATAAGGGGAAGCCTTTAGAATTTGCTTCAGAGTAATGTGGTGATGGCACCCACCCCCTTTTAAGCACCTAAAATCCCACTTTGAAATAAGCAAACAGGTGGAAAAGGAAGGTTGTGTTGTTGTAAGCAATGCACACAACCTCTGCAGAGGTCTACAAATATATTGTAGGTCCAAAAATAAATTTTGGAAGCATAAAAACAACTATAAAGGCAATAGCTAGATGGTTGTCAAAAATAGATTGTTGCTACGGGTACTCGCAGCGTTGGTTGTAGGTGACTATTCTGAATTTCAACGACATATTTAACACTCAAAACTTTCACACAACATTTCATACTTCAAGAACAACAAACTCATAACAAGTATTACTCATAGATGCATGCATAGAGATTGTGAATGTAAAATTCCTCGAGCTCCCTATGACTAGTTTTATTTTTGCTAAGTATCATCCTATGCCTCATATGTTCTAAGTGTTACCCTTTGCTTCTCAATCAAACATCTTTTTGATAAACTTCGTCGGCTGCCACCATGCATCCACCGAGCACTCTTCGCAACGATTGCTTCCTTTGCTCTTCTATTGGCTCCCACCATGCTTCCACATGTCATCACCGTAGGCACTTCAAGGTTGCTTCCCTTCCCTTTCTAGTCAGGCCCCAACTGTGTGCCACATAGCTTTCATCCACATACACTGTTAGGCAAACCCCACAAACGATGTCGATACTAAAGAACACATCCATGTGTCTTCACTGCATAGTCTCTCAACACAAAGAGGAGGAACAATGAGTGGGATCTTACCTACTACCATGTGTCTCTTTCACAGGGACTTTATCAAAGGGAAGGTGAGAGCGAGTTGTGTGTCCCGCTAAGTTGTCGCGTGTCTTAACTGCCTCCGTAGGTAAATGAAACTTGTTTGTGCAGGGTTTTTTTGGGACCATTGCCATCATTCACAAGGGATGCATCTGGCTGGGGAACGACTATGTTTTATGGCCCAAATCTTTTATGTTACAATGGGCGAGGGGAATCATTACTACAACCATCATTGCTTGAGATACGGGATCTTTTTTGTTATTGGCCCTCTAGGCAATGGGATTTTTAGCTATATATATTGTTTCTTTCTTTAGAAGAAGAGTTCAAAAGATGTAGAAAAATTATGGAAAGACACCAGGCCTTTTTATTGCTTTTAGATTATTGTATGAGACTATTATACTATGCCATTGTTCGACCTTTCTATTTTTCGTAAGATATTTGATAAAACATTAATACTATGCCATTATTGTCCTGAATTGTTCATTTGTAGAACTTCTATGGTTTTAATACAAGTTTTTTGGTTTAGATCATGTCTTTGACTCCTCTTTTCAGTGAATGTGTATGAGAATTATTTTGTCATTGAATGAATTGTTCAAGCTTCTATTTCTAAATTCTATTATTCTAGGACATGGAAAATTGCTAAACGAGCCCTTAAATCTTATTCAAAAGATAGATTTATCATGCCTTATATCTAAATCTTGGTGCATCACCTTAGTTAGATCTTTATTTTTTATACATGTTTCATTTTCCCATTCCAAACCCCCAATTACAGAAGAATTTGGCTTCTTTAAAAACCTGGAGGTCACTTAGTTTAGCGCAATTGGTCCCCCCATTAACTATATTTCCCACAAGGGTTGTTACCTTACCAAATTTTGGCATCAACAGTTTCTTTTTTTTGGCACGCCCGATGGGACTTGCTTAAATGAACCTAAATTCAAGGGTTGTTAGCGCCGCCACTAGGAATAGTACAAGCCGCGACCCAATTAGTGAACATTTCGCTTCTTTCACCCCTTTCGCTAGCCATGTTGTTTGCCGCTAACAGAAATTATGTGGCATGGGATGTCAAAAGTCCTCTTGTAGCACGAGTAGCACTCGTCTTTTGGGCCCCTATTCCAATCTTTGCTCTAAAAGCCATACCTAATTTCACTAGAGATGGCTCAAAAACACCATCTGAACATCTACAAGATGTGGCGGATGTGTGTTTGGTGCATGGAGTTATAAACCAAAATGTAGTGCTAAGGTTGCTTATAGCCTCTTTTAGAGGTAAAGCACTAGATTGGTACTACATGTTGCAATCTAATACCATTGCTACTTGGGATCAACTCAGAGACCCTTTCTATGAAAGATTCTCAAATGACGGAGATGGGTCTTCTCAGTATCATCAGCTGGAAATCATAAAGCGGGCCCCATATGAAGCCATGACTGACTTCAACGCCTAGTTCTATATAACTTGGCAAAGAATCTAGGTTGTTATCCACTCGCCGACTGAGTTGGCATTCATGTTCTACCTAAAATCTATCAACCTCAATATTTCAATGATGATCCAGTCTCTTGGTGGAACCACGCTACCGGATGCATATAGTGTCGAGGTCAAGGTGAAGAACAATCTGATAGACACTAGGAAGTTGTCGCCTCAGCCCACCATGCCTATCTTCCCTGAAGTATTGGTTTCCACCTAGGAGATGTTGTCTACCAGTGTGCCCACTCCACCTCAATCTAGGTATACATATCCGGTTGCACCATAAAATGTTGCTTCCACATCCGGTTCTTCAAAGGATGATATAAATGACGTCAAGGAGATGTTGCGGGCTATGGCCAACGAGATAACTGTTATCAAGCATAACCAAGTCACGTCTATGAAGCCAATCTATCAGAACTATCAGGGCATAAGGTCTTCTTACCAACAAAACCAGTTCCAAGGAGGCACTCGCACAAATCTGCAGGTGCAAACAACTAATCAAATAGTTCCAGTGCCTTCTCCACTGTAGAGTGCTAATCCAAGCTTGAGCAGAGAGCTTACTACAGGGCATTTGAAACAATTTAATCAATAACACCAACCCTTAGTGCTTCCCTTGCGGCAACTCACATATGCCCCGAAACTTCCCACGCGACATTCTACAATAAAAGGTGGCAAAGCAACATAACCAAGGCCCAATGTCAGATCATGGAGGTTATGTATATGCCTCTCCACAAATGGAAAATGTGATGCTCACCACTCAAATGCAAGGGATGTCCTTGGAGTAAGAAACATATATTACTCTCAATCATGTGCTCTTCTCATGGATGGAAGAAGATGCGGTGTTCACAAATGATGCATCCCCATTGAAAGCACTACAAGTACAATCCAATTACAACACTTGTTCAAAGAGGAGATTCATGGGTGAATCAATCATTCTGCAACTAGTCAGTCTGCAGCCCAAAAATTCTTTCAACCAAACGCTCAGTACCTCCGCAGTGGCACAAAAATGTCTATCACGAAGGGAAATTATTATAACAAGACCTAAGGAGCAAAAGCCTCCAAATCTACCACCATTCAATGGGGTGGAACAATTAAAAAAATCATCCGCTAATGTGTCTCTATGGGATATCTTGGCTATTCTGGAACAAAAGACATTGCTACAGAAGGCTCTCTGGGAGGATCCAATCATTGAACCAATAGAGAAATTTCTCAAAGGAAAGACTATTGATCAATCACCTCTTGCCAAAGTCCTCATGAATAGCATGGAGGAAGCCTCTACCGAGGTTAGAGATAAGTTGAAACTGAAACCCTTCTTCCTAACCCTTATTATAGGGGAGAAATTGTTGCATAATGTCATGATTGACTCTGGCGCCAGCACTACAATCATGCACAAGCAAATAGTTGAAGCCCTATGACTAGCTATGAGCCTTTAAAGAGGGGGGTTATGTAGCTTGATGGGAATAAAGTCGAAACCATAGGTTTCATCAAAGACCTCCCCTTGACTTTGTTCTCTTGCCTTAGCATCACAGTTTCGCAAGACACTGTGATCATAGATGTTCCCCCCATGTTCGGTCTCTACCTATCTTGAGAATTCACTTCAAAGATAGGAGGGTATCTTTCTCTGGAATGGTCACACTTGATCCTAAGGACCAAGCATGGAGCTAAAATGAAAATAGTGTCTAAAGCTCTGCATTCGGAACATGTGGTCGATGAAGCAATGATCAACTTTGAGGCTGCTCATGCCTCTTTTACTAAGGAGGAAACATATTACACCGAGTTGCTAGAAGATGAAAAAGTGACCAGAGATTGGACCGATCAAGAAGAAGCTCTCTTGAGAAAATATATAGATTTTGACCCTTTCGGCAATTATCATGCTATCGAGTTGGGCACCTATGTCATTTATGAGGAATATCAAGTGCTTTCGAAGGTAGTGAAGGAACCTAAAAGTAACCAAGCTTTAGAGCTATGGACGATGCACTATGATGGACCAAGATGCAAGGTGGGTGCAGGAGCCAGGATATGTTTGACATCCCCGCACAATGAAAAGACACTTTGGTATTTTTGCTTCCAGTTCACTTGTTTGAACAATGAAGCTGAATATGAAGGACTAGTGTAAGGTCTAAGCCTTGCAGAGTGGATGGGCATTAAGCAATTAATGGTGTTCGAAGATTTCGAACTAGTGGTCAACCAAGTCTGAGGGATTTCTATAGCCAAGAATGTTTGAATGAGATCCTATAGACATAGAGTCTAGGACCTGATTGAGGGTTTTGAAGCCTTCAACATCCAGACAGTGCCTCGAGAACAAAATATTGATGCAGATTGCATGGCCGCAATTGGATCCCAGTTTGACCCTGCCTCTGAGCTAATACATAACAAACACTCTATATGAGTGCTAGTCTGACCAAAAATTCCAGATAATGATCAGAGTTGATAGGTGTTTGATAGTGATGAACACATCACCTCATTCATCCAACAGTTGGGAGAATTTTCCAACCAACACCAACCAAAGATTGCCAAAGCCTACGATGAAAAGATCATTCAGCTAAGGTCTAATAAGCTTTTGAAGAGACTTGTCACTCTCAAAAACTTGTTTGATTGTGACGATGCAAGAAATGATAAAAGGAAGTTTGTAGCAGACAAAAGCAACTATGCGGACCTTCAGGTCAGAGATGGAAGAAAGCTCAAAGTTGGGAAGGACGTTCTACATTGCGATATGGAGAGACTCATTAACTTCTATGAGAAGTATGAAGGAGTAGTGGCCTAGTCATATAATGACCTTAAGGGATACAATCTCAACATCATCCAACATACAATAGAGCTAACTAAAGGTGCAAAACCAGTTTGCCAAAAACTGAGGCCAGTGAATCTGAAGATCGAAGCCATGATGGCACAAGAGCTAACAAAGCTAATTCAGTCTCAGATTGTCTTCTTGATTAAGCACAACACATGGGTATCCAACCTAGTTCCATTCTGAAAGAAGAATGGAGATATATGCTTATGTGTTGACTTTCAAGCCCTGAAGAGAGCATCCCTAAAGGATCACTACCCACTGCCTTCTATGGAGACAATCTTGCAAATAGTGGTAGGTTCAGAAATATTTTCTTTGTTGGATGGCTTCTCTGGTTACAATCAGATCCAGGTCAAAGAAGAGGACTGGCATAATACAATGTTCACTACCAAGTGGGGGACATTCACATATGCTAAAATTCCTTTCGGTCTCTCAAATGCAAGAGCCACTTTCCAGCGGGCCATGGATATCGCTTTCAACAAATTGATTAACAAGATTATCCTAATCTATTTGGATGATCTGACTGTATTCTCCAAACATAAGGATGATCACTTTGATCACCTTCAGATGGTTTTCAAAAAATACCAGGAGTTTTGGGTATCCCTGAACTCAAAAAAATGTGTCTTTGAAGTACCACAAGGCAAGCTATTGGGACATGTAGTGTCCAAAGAAGGAATTGTGATTGATCTCGAATGGGTGAAAGCAATCAAATAACTTCCCCTACCATTCAATAAGAAAGGAGTCCAATCTTTCCTAGGGAAGGTAAATTTTGTGAGCAAATTCATTTCAGATTCTACAGGGATAATCAAACGAATCACCCTAATGTTGAAGAAGGATCAATTATTCAAATGGACTAAAGAAGTTAGAGAAGCCTTCAAGAAGGTTAAGGATGTTATTTCCTCAGCTCCTATGCTAGTCAATCCAGACCTATCAAAGGACTTCATAATGTATGCATTTAGCAGCAAGTCAAGCATTGCTACTGTCTTAACTCAAAAAGACGATGAAAGAAGAGGAGAACATCCAATAGCATTTCACTCCTGGACCCTAAAGGAATATAAGATGAACTGCAACTTCGTCGAGAGGAAATCCTTCACAATAGTCAAGGGACTCAAGAAGTTCCAACACCTTATATCTTGCAACAAGGTGATCGTTTATGTCACACATTCCAATGTGCACGAATATATCATGGAAGGAGAAATCACTGAAAAAAGGGCTAATTGGATCACTAAGATCCTTGAATATGACATTGAGTTCAAGCCTACAAAGACTATCCAAGGAAGAGGATTGTGCGAGTATCTGGCACATGACGAAGAAATGATAGCCCAAGAAGAGCAACTGGAGTTGGTTCTAACAAATGAGTCTGAGTCCAAAGGTTGTTGGCTAGCGGATAAGGTGAGATTCATGCACACAGGAAAATATCCGTCAGGCCTTCCTTCTTAAAAGAGAAGATTCTACTGACTACAAAACAATGGGTATGTGCTCATCGAAGGGATCCTTTTCAAAAGAAACTTCAATGACATTCCATTACGATGTGTCACCACAAAGCAAGTGAAGAGGATTCTCTACACTTTTCATAGCAGTCTCGCGGGCGGATATTTCTCCGCAAAGACCACCACCATCAAAATCATGTGTGTTGGGTACTTCTGGCCTATGCTATTCAACGATTCATACTCCCTGGTAAAAATGTGCAAAGAATGTCAATTCTTTGTGGGGAGAAGAAATTTTTTTGCGATGCCTCTCAATCCGATAGTGGTTGATGAGCCTTTCACACAATGGGGCCTTGATTTCATCAAAATGATCAATCCTGCCTCCAGCAACGAACACAAATGGATCCTAACAGCCACAAACTACTTTACTAGGTGGACCAAAGCCATGCCACTGAAGAATGCGACAGAGGTGGAGATCATACACTAGTGACGAGATTCAACCTACCCAAAACCATCATCTCTAAAAATGCCAAGGATTTTCTAGGCTCTAAGATATGTTAATTCACACTCACGCATGGCATATTCTTGAAGAAATCATCAAACTACTACCCACAGGGGAATGGCCTAGCTGAGTCAACTAACAAAAATCTAGTTTGACTCATCAAAAGAATCGGTTCAAAGCACTAGCAGGAATGGCATAAAACCTTCAGGCAGTGCTTTGGGCCGACTTCATAACTTCTAAGCAAGTCCTTAAGACTTTGCCATACAAACTAGTGTATGGGAAGGAAGCATTGTTGCCTATCTCCATGGAGATTTCGGCACTGCAATTGCTCAAATCTCTCAAGGTAGAACAAAATGAAGCCATGGAGGTGTGACTGGATGAGTTGCTAGAAGTGCAGGAAAAAAGGGAAAAGGCCCTGATAGCCATGTCTAACCACCAACAGGTGGTTAAAAGATGGTTCGACAAGAAAGCTTCAGACCAAGGTTTAAAATGCAGGGACCTAGTGCTAAAATTCAATGAAAGGGCTGCAAAGTCAAGTCAACATGGAAAGTTTGATGACCTCTAGGAAGGCCCTTTCAAAATAATTCAATGCAAACAACATAATGCATTCAAATTGGAAAACATGGAGCAAGAAGCATTGGGGATTCCTATTAACAGAATCCACCTAAAATTGTTCAATTAAGCTTCAAAAAAATTTATTCTACTGGTGTAAATATGTGAGTAATGTAATTGTTTTTCTTTCATGTTTTTTTTCATCGACCGATCTTTCAGTAATTAATTCTACAGTGTGAGGAAGCAAAAACAAATGGAACCCATTATTGAAAAGTGTAGAAAACTAAAAGCAACCCATGAAATAGCAAAGAATGACACCCATATGCAAAATTGAAGTAAAAACACATATATGTTGGAAAAGAGAAAAGAAAACCCACGTTGCAAAACTGCGAGAAAAAGGAGATAGAATTGTAATATAAGTTATATCTTCATTATATTTATATATACTTTGCTAAATACATTGTCAAAATGGATTAGAGGCCACACTTTTAGAGTATATATCTATATACACTCGGTATCTTCTTTATAAATAACTATGATAAAGCCTTTTTCCATGCATATATACAAAAAATGGACTAACAAGTATTAGTTCTTAAAGCATAAAAATAAATTTTAAGTCTCGGGCATGTGCAACAATAATGGAGGCATCGACGACAGTGTCTGCAATTTCTTCATCAGCAGGGGCAACATCAGGACCAGTAGCAGCATCCGCAAGAGCAATGGCAAGTGGTGGAGGGAACACCAAGTTCCTAAAGTCGGTGTACTAGTCGATGTTGAAGAAAGGCACCACATTGTACAAGTGAAATAGGAAGTGGCATGCACATGTGACCCTTTGATGATGTTCTTCTTGCAATTGAATGCAAAAACCACTTAAGAATGAAACCCATGGTACTACTGCATCTTCTTCAATGTACTTCTGAAGGTCACTCGCCATTGGTAGGCCTATACCAAATGTAGCATTTGCCACCACTTCTCTGAGGCTGCCCAAGTACTTCGAAAATATCTCAAGCACCAGACAAAAAACCAATGGTTTGGGAACCTGGATGTCAAGAATGGATGTCACAAAGTGAGAGCACACATCAGTGTTAACTCTGCACCTATCCTCATAGTCAATGCAGTCCCTCCCCAGAACCCACTTGATCGCTATAATGGCCAGAGAATGCTTATTCTTGGTCATCCTTTTGAGAAGCCTAGTTGAAATTCCACCAAGAAAATCCAACTGGGATTTCTTACAGACTAACCTAAATGGAGTGTTCATGGTTATTATCTCTACAACAATTTTCCTAAGTCTAAGCTCTATGCAAATTCTATGCAACTGCTAATGCCAAATGCTAAGCCAATTACCTATTACCTATTATGCTAAAATCGCTAAGTGTGATTTCTCTATTTCCTAAGTGCCTATTTATAGAAATGACCAGGATAAGTGTGGTAATTTGCATACCATAAACATCATGTTAATCAAGTACCATCTCAAAAATTACACTAGGGCTCGATCGAATTTCCCACCCAATTGTGTCTACTAGGTACAATTTGTTGCATGCAGGATTAATAGGAGCTAATTAATTAACATAAGTTGGTGGTAGTCACCAGCGGTAGTTTTCATGACAAAATCCTAAGGTGTTGTTTTGCAAGAATTTTTTGAACTCCAAGGCAGAACCTGTATCTTTTCAAGTACTTATTGCATATTTGGGCTTAATCATTCCATTTGGGATATTAATTGCCATGGAATATGAACGCCTAAGCTGCCTTCAAATTTTTAGCTCAAGTTCCAAGAAAATCATACTAGAGGACATCATTACCAAAGGTCATTATGAATTCTTGTCATTTCAAAATGGCAAGTAATTCATTTCACATGAGCAAATAACTGGCGGTACATGCCGAATTAAATGCTAAAAGGTGAGCATTGTTGGCCACCCCAAGAAGGAAATAACTAAGTATCACATGCAAAAGGCTAGCATTGTGAATGATTTTCAAACACGCTATCTAGGGCAAAAGTTTTGAGTGCAAACAGAGCCAAAGCAAATTACAAAAAAAATTAGCTGAGTAGAAATCTCTAGCAAAAGGAAAATGGTAGAAAGTTCACAAGTAGAGGCAAAGGTAGAGGAAACGTAGAGCTTGTTTGATGCTATGTGTGCAACATCAGCCATCTATGTCTTTAAAGACATCTCTTATGCTTCACTTGGTATACCAGAGAATGCTCGGTATACCAGAGAAGCCAGAATAGGTAAACACGCAGGCCCTGGACAAGCCCAAAAGTCATAGAGACTAGAGCTTAATCAAGGAGGAATGGGATTCATGATCCCCTCCTCACAAAGAACCCTAAGTCTTTGAGGGAGGTGACCTGTGAAAGGATGAAGAGATTCAGCGACCCAGATTCATTGGCGTAGAAGCTATGGTTTAGCGGGCTCCCACAATATATGGTCTCGTTTGTGCACTATTGCCCAAAATTAGTTGATGTGGCCATCAAAAATTTCAACCCAAGCACTAACACCATCGAGGGTTGGGAGTTGAAGGATAATATCTACTCGGGAGCTATTTGGAATATGTTGTGCATCCCTGACCAAAGCTCCATAGCGAAAGAGATGGAGCCATTCAATCTAGGGAAGGGAGAGGAAATATGGAGAACCATGAAAAAGGCTCTAGAGTTTTATAACAAAGAAGCCCAAAGGCCTAAGGAAGATAAACAAAAGCCACCAAAGATTTCGATGCCACACAATTCCTTCCCCATGAACATTTAGGGAGCCTTCTCAATGTTGGCATTTTTTTGCGGCCTGGACGAAGACAAATGGGTGCAAGAGTTTCAGTTGGGTTTGGGGTTTCAATTCTGTAGGCAACATTCCTTTTTTGGGTATGATTTTGCACAATTCCTCATTGATGAGATGCTAAGGAAAATAAGGGACTACAAAACGCAATCGAGGTTCAGGTTTCCTTGCTTCCTTGCCCATATGTTTTGCATCAAAACCATAATTTCTTTAAGAAGCATGTGAAGTTGGCTATTTTTGATGAATCAGGCAAAAGAAGGCTAGTTTATGTATGGAATCCTCTCCTCTCCTCTACTTACAATTATTATTCATTTTTGGATTATTTCTTGACTTCGATTTTGCAAGATTTGAAAGGGGATAATGGTATTGACTGGCTCACCAAGGAGCAGACATGATAAATGTAGAACTTCACTCCCAAATGTGTCTGGTTTCTCAAAATGGATTTCACATTCATCTAGATGCATGGCTTCACCGGGGAACCATTTCACCTTCCAACATGTGTCACAAATCAAGTGCTAGCCCTTGAGATGTTCTGGTAGGTATCAATTTTTAACTATACATTTTGCAAAGGAAAGACCGAGAAAAGGGATTTTTCGTTTGCCCGATAAACTTTAAAATGGTGGTAATGGCCAAAAAGAAGATGCACTAGCTACTGGAGGATAAGTTGGCTCATTTGGGGTTAGTGATGATTTACGACAAATGGAATTACAACCCCAAAAATGACTTTCCAAATGAATTTTTCAAGGTAGTGCACAACCCCTGACCTTACTGAGAAAAGAGGCAGAACCTGCTAAAAGATTTGGATGATCTATTGGTTGACTTGATTCACATTCCTACAAACGACAATAGGCTACCGTGGAATAAGTTCTACTTCGCTGCGGCAAAGTATGATGAGAAGCACAAAATGGGAGCCAGCCTTTGAAGCAAGTTATCCAAAACAAAAGGATGGAGCGAGTAAAGAATCAAAGATTTATGGGTGTACCACCAAGAGATCAAACAACCCGAAGCCCCTTATGGAAGCGTGAAGTTGGATGATCAATTTGATAAATTATGGAATGAGGCACACACAGATTCCAATGCGAGTGTTGGTAGGGATGATGATTCTAATAAGGAGTCTGAAGCACATATGGGGAAAGGAAAGGAGAAAGAATCAGAAGTGTTGTTGGCCTCCGCTCAACTAAAGAGGAAGGCAATGGAGCAGCATAGCCAGATTGCTTCAAATGTGCAGATGAACATATTGAGAGCTTCACAGACACTCACCTAGACCATAGCAAGGACAAGAGCAACTTAGCAATAGTTGGAAATCATAGAGGTGAAGGAATCCCTACCCGTTAAATGGTAGCCCACAAAAGCAATTTTCAGGGGGAGTTCGAAGTACCCGCAACAAGCCAAGAGGCTGTGGTGAGCTAGGAACCGCAAACATCTAGATAGTAGGTAACATTTTCTCCCTCTTCTCTTACTTCACAATCTTTAGTGTCCACTGTCTCTGCAACGACCATCACTACAAGTCTCAACCCTTCCTTTTCCACTTCTACTGCAATGGTCGCAGGAAGTTTCTCCTAGTTCTCCCAGGTGAGGCTATTTATCTTAATGCCTTCATAGACCCTTACACTATTTGTCACTACCATGCCCACATCTACTATCTCTTCACCCTTTGCAAGCGTGGTTGCTATTGACACCCCTCCTACTACTAATATATCGAGCCCAACTCAGTCTGCCCAATAGATGGAGTTCGTCACGACTCTGCTATTGCCACAACACCTGATGAGTTCTCTCGTTGGGTTACAAACTAAATTTTGGCATGTCCCTCCTTTCTCTCTGTAGATAGTTAATCTCCCAAGGGAGAAAGCATCCATAATCACTACCCTCACATTCCCTTTCACTCTACCTCTTGGTGCATCTTTCATAGGCAGGCTAGTTCAATCACTGACCCAATTTATGGCATAGGGTGATAATACAAAGGAAGAGTGAGCTCTCAAAATCTAGAAGTGAAAGGCCAAGGATGACAAGAAGCTGATAGAGCCAAAGGTGTATACTGTTTACAATGAAGCTCATAAATCAATCTATTTCACAACCATGTATCTAAACATCATCAAACCGCAAGGGGAGATGCATCCTGACGATTATAATATGTTCACCATGGGACTCAATTTGAGCATAGCCCAACCATAGGACAAAGTTGAGATCATGGAAGAAACATAATGAGTGGTGACCACTAACTTCCTCAAGTCTGGTCACCAGTTAAAGAAGAAAGAAGAGGAGTTGAAACTTGTGAAGGATAGGATCGAGTTCCTACTGGCGAAGGAAACAATGATGGAAGTAGAAATTGCGCGCTTGTCAAAGAAAGCGTAGGCAACAAAGGTAGAGTAGAACAAACTCTAGGAGTAACTTTTAAAGTTCCAATCCGTTGACCCCACCTTGGTCGACGCACTGCGGTGAAGGAACCAAGACTATCATAACAAGTTAGCTTTGGTAGAGCAGGCGTTGGAATAGAAGAGTGAGGAGTTTGAATGATAGTGTGCCCAATTCAAGAAAAAAATGCAACAAATGGATGTAGACTTTGGGAGCCAAAAGACCCAATTGGAAAAGGAGCTCTAGGAGACAAAGTCTTCCCTTGAAATGGAGTCAGCAAACAAGAGCCAGGCCAAGGAAAATTGGTCCAAAGAATTAAGAAAAATATAGGAACAACTTGCTTCTGCAAACAAGAGGGTTGCAGAACTGACACATGAGGTCAACTCGAAGTTTGCAGAGATTTCCCTTCTAAGGAGTGTTCCCCAAGCCCTTGCTGCCTAGCCAAACCTCATGCCAGTAGCCTAGTAGCTATATGTTTCGTACTGGAAAAAGGTCAAGACCTTTTTCTTGACACTATAGTCGACACTCTAATTTATGTTGGAGGCAACAAGCTTGGGCAGGGAGGTTTGTGGAGCAATTGAGCAATTCCCATAGTTTATCGCAGAAAGGGTTCCTAAGGAAAAAAAATTGCTAAGTTATACATGGTCTTGGGTGAAGACTTAGAAAAGGCAGGGATCGAGGATCAAAAGACTGCTGCCAAAACAACGAACAAGTTCATCCATTGCCACTCGGTTATTCTCTGTGCTAGCACATGCACAACCACTTTGAGCCAAACTATGGATAACATGTAGGATAATTTCTCCCGGCTAACTGAGATGGACTTTCCCTCCCCGTTTCTTGCAGATGAGTCAATGGCCACAACAGAGAAAATTGTGATGAAGATTGAACAGAAGTAGCAGGACACATCCACTTTCCAGAGTTTTAGTCAACCCCCTATCGTGGTAGATATTGAAGGTGTCACTCATTTGATTGTGTGGCTACTCTTCCAACTTGAGTTTGGGTTTGGTTTACCTGCAACACTACCTTACAAAGAAATGCTCGACTTGAGCAAAGTGCAAGAGAATCTGTGTGACATATCGATCCCATTTGAGGTTGACTGGTTGCCTCTAGAGGATGCTCTATCTAAGCTCTGACTCCATTGCCCAATGGATGGGACTTTGGTCTGCAAGCCAGAGAAAATTTTGGGTTCCTTGTTTTGCAAGCGAAATGCCCCTGGTAGTCGCCAAAAGCTATGAATGTAAAATTCCTCAAGCTCCCTTCGGGAGGTTTTATTTATGCTAAGTACCAGCCCATGCCTCATATGTTTGAAGTGTTTCCCTTCGCTTCTCAATCAAACCTATTTTTGATAAACTTTTTCGACTGTCGCCACACGTCCACCAGGCATTCTTCGCAGCAATTGCTTCCTTTGCTCTTCTACCAGCTCCCGCCATGCTTCCACGTGTCATCACTGCAGGCACTTCAAGGATGCTTCCCTTCACTTTCTAGTCGAGCCCTGACCGCATGCCACATAGCTTTCATTTGCATATACTGTTGGGAAAACCCCACAGTCAACACCGATTGTAAAGAATGCCTCCACATGTCTTCATTACGCAATCTCTCAATGCAAAGAGGAGGAATCAATGAGTAGGCTCTGACCTATTGCCACGTGTGTCTTTCACGGGGACTTCATTGAAGGGAAGGTGAGGGCATGCTATGCACCCCTCCAAGCTGCCATGTGTCTTAACTGCCTCTCTAGGTGAATGACACTTGTCTGCGTAGGGTTTTTCCGAGACCACTGCCATCGTTCATAGGGGATGCGTCTAGCTGGAGAATGACCATGTTTTATGGCCTGAATCTTTTCTTTTACAACGACTGAGGGGAATCATTGTTGTAGCCATCATTGCTTGGGATATGGGATCTTTTATGTTATTGGCCCTCCAAGCGGTGGGATTTTTAGCTATATATACTGCTTCTTTCTTCGAAAGATGCAAAAAAAAAGAGGGAAAGACACCAGGCCTTTAAATTGCTTTTAGATTATTGTATGAAACTATTAGACTATGCCAATTGTTTGACCTTTCTATTTTTCTTAAGATATTTGATAAAACATTTATATCGTGCCATTATTGTCCTAAATTGTTCATTTGCAGAACTTCTATGGTTTTAATACAAGTTTTCTAGTTTAGATCATGACTTTGACTCCTCTTTTCAGTGAATGTGTATGAGAATTATTTTGTCATTGAATGAATTGTTTAGGCTTCTATTTCTAAATTATGTTATTCTAGGACATGGGAGATTGTTGAATGGGCCCTTAAATCGTATTCAAAAAATAGATTTACCACGCCTTATACCTAAATCTTGGCGCATCACCTTAGTTAGATCTTTATTTTTTATATCTGCTTCATTTTCCCATTCCAAACCCCCAATTATAGAAGAAGCCAACTTCTTTAAAAACATGAAGGTCACTTAGTTTAGCGCAATTGGTCCCCCCATTAATTGAGTTTCCCATAAAGGTTGTTACCTTGCCAATTTTTGGCATCAGCAGAGACAACAGTTATGAAGAAGAAAATGTTATATTATATTTAAAGTTCAACTTTTACACACTTTACATGTATTTACTTAAGTATTTACATAACAAATCTATTTTTGTCATTCTTATTTCTTCTCTTTTGTCTTCTACAATCTTGCTACTATCCTCTATAGCTTCTGCTTCATCTATTCTCTCCTCGATTCCCTTTGTCCCCTCTACTCTTTCCTACATACTATTGTTCTGAACCTCTTTTTCCTCTATTTTATCTTCTTCTTTTTTGTTCTATTCTTCTCCTCTAAACTGTCCAAAATCTGGAAGCTTCTTCCAAAAAATCTCCAAAAATCTTGCCTAAACAGCTGCAACATTCAAAATTTGGCATTAATTTCTCCACCTATCTATTTTGAGTTCAAAAACATTCGCTCAATCCCTTCTTTCTCATTTTTCTTACTACTACTCATTAAATGAGCTCACAAGAGGTAGTTTATTGCCCTAAATAAAATAAATTCTAAATTTTAAACCTTTAACAACCCCTTCACATGGAAACGATTGGAGAAAATATATAAAAATATATATTTAAAAAAATGATTCCTCTGCATCAAATTACTGAGCTAGAAAGTTTTGTGAGCCCCTGCTCACGGTGTAAAACTATGTATTGTTGTGGGTTAAAGGTTCAGTTGTTGCAGGTCAGCAACTCTATCATCTTTTGTTAACTAGAACGATTCTAGCTCTATTGGTTAATGTTGCATCATCTGGTCTACCTTTCTTCTTGTAGTTCTAATGTCTCTCCCTCATTGTAAATATATAAATCTGAAACATTAAAAATTGGGGAGGTTTCCAAACCTTTAGGTAGCTCCAACTCGTAGGCATTTGACAAAAACTTCTTGATGATCTTTCATGGTCCAATCTTCTTCCACTTGAGTTTGTTGTAGGTATGGCTAGGAAATCTTTCCTTTCAAAGGTGTGCCAATACCATATCTCCAACTTCAAAATGATTTTCTCTTCTCTTCAAATCAACCTTCTCTTTATACTGTGGGTTGCTCCAACTGAGTTTTTCCCTCACTTTTTGGTGTAAATCTTGCATATATTGGGCAAACTCTTCTCCTTCAACACTTCTAGATTATATCCCTCAATATTTGCAAGCTCCCTTAATTTTGAAATACCTCTAGGATTATGCCCATAAATAATCTAAAATGGAGTCTTACCTCATTTGGTAGTCCAAGCACAAAATCCATGCTCACATCTTCCCATAGCTTCTTTGGTATGGGTAATGGTTGATATAGGGCTGTATTTTGACTCCCTCCTTTGGAATATTGAAAAACTTGACATCCTTGCACAATTTTTTTGAATTTTTCCCTCATCTTTGGCCAAAAATATCTTCCACTAAGTTGTGCCATTATTTTATCCACTCCAAAATGCCCAGCTAAATCACCACAATGTTTTTCTCTTATCAAATTCTACCTCATTGATCCTTATGGTATGCAAAGTTGTTGTCCTTTGAACAATAGTCCATCTTGTATAAAATAATCCATCCAAGGTGTCCTATCAACACTAGTAGGCTCCATACATGCTATCCATGCATCCTTAAAGTCCAAATCATCCTTATACAACTCTTTCATAGCATCAAATCCAACTACTTCAATTCTCATTTCAGTCAACAATGTTGCTCTTCTACTCTATGCATCTGCTACTTTATTTGAACTCCCACTTCTATGCTTGACAATAAAAGTATATCCTTGTAGGAATTCTACCCACTTCATGTGTCGTTGGTTCAACTTGGTTTGAATATTAATAAACTGCAAAGCATGGTGATCTGTATAAAGAATAAACTCCTTTGGAAGCAAATAATGATGCCACTTCTTTAAAGCTTGCACAATGGCATAAAATTCTTGATCATAAACTGAATACCTCTTCTTGGCATCATTAAGCTTCTCAGTAAAATATGCAATAGGTATGCCCTCTTGACTTAAAATCAATCCTATGGTTGTCCCACTTGCATCACAATCCACTTAAAACACCTTTTCAAAATCAAGTAATGCTAATACTAGTTCTTCAGTGACCTTCTTCTTCAAAATATAAAAAAATTATCTACTATAGCTGTCCACTTAAACTCTTTCTTAACTCCCCTAATAGTTTCAATTATTGGTGCACATATACCACTAAAATTTCACATAAACTTACAATTAAAAACTAGCTAAACCATGGAAACTTCACACGTCATGCACATTTCTAGGTGTTGGCCATTCAATGATAACATGTACCTTTTTTGGATCCATTTGTAGCCCTTGTGGTGATATGACATATCCCAAATAAACTAATTTCTCCTTCATAAAACTGCACTTTTTCAAATTAACCAATAAAATTTCTTCCTTGAGCCTTTGTAAGACTTATCTAATATGCAATAAATGCACTTTTTTGTTGCTGCTAAAAATTAGAATATCATCAAGATAAACAATCACAAAATTTCCTAAAAATGGTTTCAATACTTCATTCATTAACCTCATAAACGTGTTGGGTGCATTTTCTATCCCAAAGGGTATTACTAACCATTCATACAACCCCTCTTTGGTCTTAAAATTGGTATTCCATTCATCACCTTCTCTTATCCTAATTTGCTGATATCCACTTTTTAAATCAATCTTTGTAAAATACCTAGCCTTTCCCAAATAGTCCATGAGATTATCCATTCTTGGTAAAGGAAAATGATACCTTCTTATTATTTTGTTGATGGCTTTTGAGTCCGTGCACATTCTCCATTCACCATCCTTCTTTGGTGCTAACACAGCTTGTACCGTGTATGGGCTAAGACTTTCTCTAATCAATCCTCTTTCTAATAGCTATTGCACTTGCTTGTTGACCTCTTCATTTTTTGTAGGTGTCAACCTATAAGCTGCCTTGTAGAGTAAAATTGCCCCTAGAATCAAATCAATATGATGGATAATGCTCTTGATAGGTGGTAGTCCTTCTAGAAAATCCTTGGACACAATTTCATCAAACTCTTCAAGCAACTCCTTTACTTCTAAAGGCATGTCACAATTGTCCTTTGCTATCTACTTGTAGCTCCTTGGGAACTATTCCAAAACAGAGTTTTCCTTTTTAATCTCTTTCAAAAATTGTTTCCCTATCACTAGCAGCATTCTTGGACCACTTTCCACCTCTTCTAAACCTTGGTTTCCAATGGTGTAAGAGTATGTTTTCTTCCATTTTTCTCCAATGTGTAAGTGTTTTCTCTTCCATTATGGATTTCCTTCCTATCGAACTTCCATTGTCTCCCCAAGAGTAAGTGGCATACGTCCATGGGCATGATATCACACCACACCTCATCTTCATATGTGCCTATTTGAAAATTCACAAGGAATTGTTGATCAACCAAGACTTGGTGCCCTTTTTGCAACCATGACACCTTGTAAGGAGTAGGGTGAGTTGTCATTTTTAACCCCAACTTGTCTACCATTTCAACTGAAACTAAGTTATCAGTGTTGCCACTATCTATTATGACTTTGCAACATTTTCCACCTAATTTACATATTGTTCTAAATAATCCTTTGGGTTTCAACAGGGTCCTCTTCATCACAAGTGCTTCTCCTCTCTCAAGTTCATCTGGTTGACTAACAGACTTTGTAGATTCATTATCACCCTTTGCTACGTGAACACTTGTTGCCCCATTCTCCTCAATCCTTCTAGTCTATGTTGTGGGTATTCATAAAATCTATGGCTTGACTATCCATAATCAAACCACCTTGGAAGCCTCTACCTTGGCCTCTTCCATATTGACCTCTACCTCTCATGGGGTATGGTCTTGAACTCGTTTCATCCTTCTCCTTTTGAGTTTTTGATGGAGTGGCCTCTTTACCATGGTTGTTGCTTTTTGGTTGTTGCACTTTACCTTTGTTGAATCTACCTTTACCTTTGTTTGTTATTTTCTTTCTTTCCAATTTATCCTCAGCCTTTAGAGCATATTGATATGCTTCTTCCATATTTTGTAGCCTTATCATGCTTAGTTCATCTTGAATGTTCAATCTCAATCCATTGACATATCTTGCTACTTTTTCATTTTCCAATTCATTATGACTAGATCTGATGGAAATCTTATAAAACTCCTCTGCATAGGCCTTCACACTTAACTCCCTTTGTTTTAAATTTTGTAATTTCTTGAGAAGTTCAAGCCAATAATCACCAAGTAGAAACTTAGCCTTCATCTTGCTTACCATTCGATCCCACTAAGTAATCTTATCTTTTCCATTTCTTCTTCTCTTAATCTACGCCTCTTTCCACCAGAGTGTTGCATGACCTTTCAACCTTGTTTGAGCAACCTTCACTCTTTTGGGGTCCTCTACTTCATCATAATCGAAGTATTCCTCCATGTATGCTATCTAGTCAATTAGTTCATCTTGTTCTAGACTTCTAGAGAAGCTTGGTAATTTTACCCTTGTTCCTTTCCCAATGTTAGAAATAGCTCTTATAAGCCTTCTTTCTCCTACATCCATATCTGCATCTACATTTTCATCTTCTTGTCCATCCATCTATGGTCCTCCTTCATCACCTTTACAATCACTATCTTTATGTTCTCTACCTCCTCTCATTCCACCTTCTATTGCATTCATTCTTTCCTACATTCCCCTTAGGGTTTCCAACACCTCATCTATTCTTCGTACTACTTCTATAGTTGAGACCTTTGCCATCCTTCTCCTTGGTGGCATCCTATTGCTCTAACTCACCTTTTTTTCCTTTTCCTTCTTATTGTAGTCTTCCTTGTTGTAATATCCCTTGCTATAGGGACACACCCATAGTTCACACTCAAAATGGATTACTCTAACCCAATATTAGGCCACTATCCTTCTTCCCAGAGTTGTAGTTGTGCTCTAATACCATGTTGATGGCACCCACCCCCTTGTAGGAATCTAAAAAACCACTTTGAAATGACAAAATGGGTGGAAAATGAAGATTGTGTTGTTGTAAGCAACTCACACAACCTCTACAGAGGTCTATAGACATGTTGCAAGTCCAACAATAAATTTTGGAAGTGCAAAAATAACTACAAAGGCAATAGCTTAATGGTTGTAAAAAATACACTATTGCTACAGGTACCCACAAATTTTGTTGTAGGTGACTATTCAAAATTTCAACAACATAAAACACTCAAAAATTGTACACAACATTTCATACTTCCAAAACAACAAACTCATAACAAGTATTACTCATAGACACATGCACAAAGACAATAGTTATGAAGAAGAAAATATTATATTATATTTAAGGTTGAACCTTTGCACACTTTACATTGATTTACTTGAGCATTTTCATAACAAAGCTCTTTTTGTCATTCTTCTTTCTTCCCTTTTGTCTTGTACGATCTTTCTACTATCCTTCATAGATTTTGCTTCATCTATTCTCTCCTCTATTCCCTTTTTCCCCTCTACTCTTTCCTACGTACTATTGTTATGAACCTCTTTTTCCTCCATTTTATCTTATGTTTTTTTGTTGTTCTATTCTTCTCCAAACTGTCCAAAATTTGGAAGATTCTTCTAAAAAATATCCAAAAATCTCTCATAAACAATTGCAATGTTAAAAAATTGGCATTAATTTCTCCACCTACCTATTTTGAGTTAAAAAACTTTTGCTCAATCTCTTCTTTCTCATTTTTCTTACTGTTGCTCATTAAATGAGCTCACAGGAGGTAGTTTGCTACCCTAGATAAAACAAATTTTAAACCTTTAACATCCCCTTCATGTGGCAACACTTGGAGAAAATATATAAAAAAATATTTAAAAAAATGATGCCTCTACATCATGTTGTCTACCCATAAGGTCCCTCAAAGGTGTTTGTGCCAATCCCTTTGATGTTATGAGTCAGTCCTCTTTATCAACCGGATCAAGTTTTTGTTTGAGGACTCTATGAGTCCATTCCCTTGCGAGTAATAATTTGATGAAGTCTTAAGGTAGTTTCCATGCTTGAGGGAAAATTTTGATATCCCAATTCCCATAAAAGCTCATGTATTGTTAGAGATTAGGGTTTTGGGAGAGCCAAACCTTGCTATTAGTTCATCATGGAAATTCATGATTTCAGACTTGGTGGCATTCTTTAGAGGGTCCACCTTTTTCTATCTCATAAAGTAATATATTGTTGTCAGTATCCACTTGTGCCCTGAGCTGGAGATGGGAATAATTGTCCCAATGAAGTCCAAGCTCCACTACGCGAAAGGTCCTTCTAGCACATTTGGGCACAGTGACATAGTGGAATTCTTTTCCTTGTTGACAAAGAATTGGTATTGCGAACATTTTCTTACCAAATCATGACACTCTAAAATAAGGTGGGCTAATAATAACCTACCTGTATAATCTTTAAAGTGGTAGCTTTTGCAAAGAAATTTCCACCTTCTAGACTACTATGAAATTCACCCAAAACCCTTCAAGCTTGCTCTTTATCTATGTAGCAAAGGAGGAAACCATTAAAATTCCTGTTAAAAAGGACTACCTTAATAATATCTCCTTTTGTGTGTTAGAATGTTGGTTAAATACCTTCAATTTTGCATGAACCTTACTTTTTTGGTCACCCAAGACTCCTCTGACTCAAATTGGTTTACAAAAACCTGGTTCATTTTTTTCATTTATGTATGGGGATCGAGCTCTTTGGTGAGATATTCACATAAGTATATTCCCCTAATTATCTTTTTGGGTTGGACCTCGATGCCATTCTCTAAGATCTCGGTGATCCAATTTACCCTTTTCTTAGTAATTTCTCCTTCCACAATGTATTCTCTCACACTAGGGTGAGCAACAAAAACTGTGATCTTGCTCACTAAAATTAGGTGTCTAAATTTTTTGAAACTCTTCACAATAGTGAATGCCTATTTCTTGACAAAATTCTATATAGTCTCATATCCTTTGAGAGGCCTTGAATGGAAGGCAATGGGGTTCTCTCCACTTCCTTCATTATCCTTTTTGTAAGAATTAGCTATGAAGGTAGCCACCCAAGATCTAGAGGCCTAATAGAAAGCACAAGCATAAGAGAGATAGAAACAAGATGAGAAGAATAAACTATATTATGTCAATATAATAGAATGTAATGAGCTAATAGTACATAGGAGACCCCTTGGTTATATAGCCAAGGTGAGAACATAGAAGGGCATAAGATTATGACAAGTGTCGTAATCTTATGACATGAGACAACTATGAAAAGTTATCACTCCACCTAAAGTGGAGAAGTGATAATGTGATAATCACCACAAAAGGTGGATCACCCACAAAAGGTGGAGAGATGATCACATGATGTGTCCACAAAAGGTGGAAGTGATGTGGTAATGACATGTCAAGTCCACCAAAAGTGGAAAATCTCCAACAACCTCCTATTTTGTCCCTAAGTAAACTTAACTAAGGTGTAATTATGACCTAGGACAAGGTACAAGACATTTAATTACACCAACACCCCCCTTAAGTGCAACTTAGGGAGTAGCGAATTATTTATGCAAAAAATGCAAGATGGGTCTTGGCTACTAGGCCATGTTAGGTACCCATGTACAAACAATGCAATCTCTCACAAGTGAGGTAAAGATAGAAAAACCCAGTGGGAAAAAACTACCCCCCAAAAGAGAGATGAAATACAAAAGCCTATGAATATGGCATGAGAAGGACAAAACCCCATGTGAGGAAAAAGTTCCCCCCCATACAAGAGAAGAAGAGAGACAAAGTAGCCCCCCTCAATGTACAATGATCACCCATGGAAGATGCGAGAAGGAATGAAGAAGCTGCTCCAAAACTGTCGAACAACGTTCCTCCCCTTAGGAAGAAACAATACCAAAGGTGTATGAATGAAGTCTCCCCAATCCATAAGTGAAGAAGGAAGAACCCTCAAAATGTAAGAAGTCTCTGAAATCTGCTCAAATGTTCCTGTGTTGATGCTAAAGATGCCTTTCCCAAACCATGTGAAGTTGCAATGTAGTCACTTCCTGGAACCTGTGAGAAACCCTTTGCAACAACACTCTCACGCTGAAAAAGACAACTCAAGATCTAGCAAGGATGAAGGTAGAACATACTTCAAAGATGATGTCTCCTTAAGAGAGAAAGTGGCCTCCTCCAACTACTGTAAAGATGCATCAACAATCACATCAACCTCGAAAGACTGATCATGTAGAGGAGGGTCAGAGTGTTCCTTCGCAACAACTGAAGAAGAATCACCTTCATCAAAGAGAAGATGTAAGTAATCAAATGTGTCTCCCAAATCTACAATGTAGGATTCCACAAACAAGTTGCCAATGTCTGACAAGTAGTCATCCCATGAAGCTACTGCTAGAAGACAAGGTATACATTGTTGCACTGAATCACAAGAGACTGAAACTATCAGAACACAAGTATCATTAGGTACATCAGTCAATGTAGGAGATGGAGTATCAACAATAGGTTCAAGAACCTCATGACTAGTGAGCACTCTAAGATTCAAGTAACCATACTCATTCTCCTCAAGTGTGTCCATACTAGGGTGAACTGAATCATCAATAGGAGAAAAATATGAGAAGGTGTAGAACCGAGAATGATGATCAACCTCCGCAACTGCAACAAGAGCCCTGCTATGCAAATCTTGAACAATGACAGAATTTGGTGTGAACTCTACACTTTTTCCTGAACCGCTATGTGTAATCTGATAGATATGGAAAGGATGTTCCTTGACAAAGTAGGCACACATAGAACATCATTAAATGCTCCACCTTCAATGTTAATAGAACCCTTCCCACAAACTGCCAAAGAAGTGTTGTTGGCCATCAAAATGGGTGGTGATGAACAAGAATCAAATGAAGAGTACATATCCTTAGACGAAGTCATATGATGTGAAGCTCCTGAATCAAGGATCCACCTATCTGAATTGGAATCTGTAAAATTAAGAAATGCTTTCCCCTTATGTTTCTCATAGTGAGATGAAGAAGAAGGAGATGAGCTTGATGTTGCTGCCATGAGAGTTGTACTTTTTCCCTTAGAATAAGTGGAAGGAGATGAGTCCTTCTCTTGATATGAAGCTAGCAAGTGGATGTTGTTCTTCGTAAGGATATGTTTCAACTCATCAATTTGCTTAGCATGAATATGATGCTCCTCATGACCAAACTTTTTTTAATATGCACATGTTGGTTGCTCCCTCTTACTTGAATTGTTGTACTTCTTTGAAGAAGATGAAGTTGAGCTTTGTTGTGGAGGAGTAGATTGTTGGTTCTCTCCTTGTGGCTTTGGTGAAGATTGATTCTGCTTCTTATTGGAAC
This sequence comes from Sequoia sempervirens, assembly GCA_007258455.2. NCBI lineage: Eukaryota > Viridiplantae > Streptophyta > Pinopsida > Cupressales > Cupressaceae > Sequoia > Sequoia sempervirens. The sequence goes on from VDFB02266225.1 coordinate 36,782, forward strand.
CCTTTCCTTGAGTCCCTTGATTCCCTTGGTTAGCCACCAAAGCCTTGGACTTTGAAGACTTGAGAATCCCCATGCTTACCAATTTTGCTTGCTCTAACATCAACATTTCTATAAAAGCATCAAATGATGGCATAGTGAAAGAACTACTGGTCAACTATCAAGTGATGGGTTTGGAAGCTAGAAAAAATGTTGCATATTCTGATGGAAGCTTTCCCAACAAATTATAGACCAATTGTGCATCCTTTTTATCAATGCCACAATCCTTAAGCTATGCTCTTAGCTCATTTGCTTTAGTGACATAGTCTTGGATTGTATCAAAATTCTTGGGATCTAATATTGTGAGATCATTGTCAAGCTGATAACCTCTAATCTCATCAACTTGGCCATACAATTGACCAAACTTTTCCCAAGCTTCTTTAATTGTTGTATACTTTTCAATTTGAAAGATTAGATCTTTTGATACATATTTCCTTAAAGTTCCAAGAGCCATAGTATTTTTAGTGAGCCAATCCAAATGAGCAACAGGATTAGCTTGAGGATTAGATGGTGCAACAACAATTCCATCAATATAATGAGTTAATCCTTTTTCCATTAGCTTACTCCAAGCATCAATTTTCCAAGAAGCATAGTTATGTGGAGTTAACAAGGGAAAATTAAGAGAACCCATAGCAGAAAAATGAAAGAGAACAAGATAGAGAGAGATTCAAAATCACTCAAGACACCCCCCCAAATTCACTCATTCAAAGAATCCCCCCCCCAAATGATGATTTGACACTTTATAATTAGTGCATGTACAATGGCCACTTGCAAGCCAAGCAAAGCGGGATTCTGATTTTCAATGTTTTACAACAGCCTTAAGTAGGCTACAACAGACTCAAATGACTGATACAAAAGACCAAACTGAGATCTTATCTTTACAAATGCCAAAATAGGCCAAAAATGACCAAGTGTTGAAAGTACAATTTCTAATCACAATCACTACAAAATGATAGCGCCACTGTGAAGTTCAAAAAAAATCATGCACTTAAAAAAAAAATAGCACCTAAAAAGGAGTTCGTATGAGTCTGAATGGAGCCCTGAAAGTTGTAGATTTGATTTGACTGGACAAGTATAGTGTTAAAACTAAAATTCTGGAAAATCTGTCAACTAAAATCAAACTCAGTACACCACTATGAAGTACACAAAAATTAGCCCAAATAAAAAAAATTGCACCAAAAAAGGCCTCAAAACGACCAAGTTATGAGCCTTTGAAGATGAACTACAAAATAAAAAAGCTCAACTGGAGGGGGTCTAATTTTCAAAAAGTATTGACATGATGATCATTACACTAGCTTAAATTTGATGACTGTTTATTTGCACGCAGAGAATTAAAATTGATGGTCCGTATGAGCGTCAATTATCTATCCACTAGAATATTCTTCAATCCTTTGATTTAGAAGCGGAAAAATTTGAAATGCTAGAAAAGTTTTTTTTGGTTGTTTTGTAATCGGTTAGGCCGGAGAGGGCCGGAGGGAAAGCCCCATGGCTACGTGGGGGGCGCCCGCGTGGGAACCAATACGGTCTCGTAGAGGGTAGGGCGTTTTGCTCAAACTGATTTTTTTTAAATTTTTATAAAAAACTTTACAATAAAAATCTCGAATATATAATATTTGATAAAAAAATTTAAAATTTTTTTCCGCAGATAAAAAATTCGAAAATTAAAAGATCGACCGTGTCATAATGGTGGGCGGCTTGGCGACAAAATTTTTTGCTTGACGGACAACTTGCTCCGTTTTGGAGATGATTTGGGGTCATTTATGGGTTTTGACCCTTCTAAGCATGATGGCAGGTCCTTTTGGCTGAAAATACTCTGGTAGCTAGGTTGGATCTAGTAACCACCTCCAATCTTCAACCCTTTGTAGATTTGGCCTCGATGTCCAACTGAGACAAAACAAAAGGAAAATCTGACTATCTCGGACACTCTGACGCAATGGTGAGCTCAGATTTGATGCAACAAGCTCCCAAAATGCACCTACAATACAAGGCCAAAAATGGAACCCTCCAAGAATCTCTCCAAATGACTAACTAAAGGCACTCCAATAGCTCTTATACCATGTAAGAATTGGCTATGAAGGTAGCCACCCAAGATCTAGAGGCCTAATAGAAAGCACAAGCATAAGAGAGATAGAAACAAGATGACAAGAATAAACTGTATTTTGTCAATATAATAGAATGTAATGAGCTAATAGTACATAGGAGACCCCTTGGTTATATAGCCAAGGTGAGAACATAGAAGGGCATAAGATTATGACAAGTGTCGTAATCTATGACATGAGACAACTATGAAAAGTTATCACTCCACCTAAAGTGGAGAAGTGATAATGTGATAATCACCACAAAAGGTGGAGAGATGATCACATGATGTGTCCACAAAAGGTGGAAGTGATATGGTAATGACATGTCAAGTCCACCAAAAGTGGAAAATCTCCAACAACCTCCTATGTCGTCCCTAAGTAAACTTAACTAAGGTGTAATTATGACCTAGGACAAGGTACAAGACATTTAATTACACCAACACTTTTGTTTAAGTATGATGACAATATTGTGTTTGTTGTTGTAAACATACAAGATAAAATCTTTTGATAAATTTGGGTTCACTAACATCAGAGCTATAAAAATAGATTCTTTTATTTTTTCAAAAGCATTTTTTGTCCTCTAGAGTCCATTTAAACACCAAGTCCTTTAACGTTAGAGTAATGGGTCTTGCAATCCTATAAAATCATAAATAAACCTACTAACAAAATTAATCTTTCCTAGGAAAGGTTGGACACCTTTCTGTTTGACTGGTATTGGTAATTATTTTATAGCTTTCACCCTTTCAAGATTGATAGCTATACCTTTTCTAGAGACCACATAGCCAAGAAACTTGCCTTGTGGAACCCTGAAAAACACATTTTTTGGGATTTAAAGAAATCTCGAACTATTGGCATCTCTAAAAGACTTTTTCTAGGTGATAAAAATGATCACCCTTAAAATTTGAAAATATGGTCAAGTTATCCAAATAAATAAGGATTATCCTATTGATCAAGTCCTTAGATGTGATGTCCATTGCACATTGGAAAGTGGCCCTTGCATGGGATAGGCCAAAAGGGATTTTCGTGTAGGTGAATGTTCCCTATTTGGTGGTGAATGCCATCTTATGTTGGTCCTCATTATTTACATTAACATGGTTATATCTGAAAAATCCATCGAATAGAGAAAACATTTTTGATCCCACCACAGTTTGCAAGACTTTCTCCATTGAAGGTAGAGGATAATAATCCTTCAAATAGGCTATGTTTAGGTCTTTGAAATCCACATAAAGTCAGATATCACCATTATTTTTTCAGATTGAAACCAAATTATATACCCAAGTAGACTAATTAATTGGGTATATGATGTTGGATTCAATTAACCTTTCAGCTCTTGTGCCATCATGGTCTCCACCTTCAAATTAATTAGCCTTTATTTCTACCGAATTGGTTTGGAACCCTCAATAAAGTGGATGGTATGGTGTATTATGCTAGGTTCATAACCCTTTAGATCATCATAGGTCAAAGGTATGACTTTGTCATATTTGATGCATAAAGATCTCAACCTTTCCTTATCTTCCCATAGAACGTTATTCCTAATCTTTATTTTTCAGTTGTTGTCGACATCAATATCTACATAGTCCTCTTTGTCGGTGGAAAACCTTCACTTATTATTCCTTGCATCGTCACAATCAAAGAGGTTTTCTAGATTAGTTAAACCTCTCAGGAGCTTGTTGTTTTTCAACTGAATTATTTGCTCTTTGTATGCCTCTTTAATTTTCGGTTGTAATTGGTCAATGAATTCACCCAACTATTGGATGAACGTGGTGATCTGGGCATCATTTTCAAAAACCTTCAAGTTTTGATCATTGTTGAGAATAGATGGTCGAACTATTACCCACACCACATCTTGGTTTATCATCAGATCAGAGGCTAGCTCAAATTGAGAGTTGATTGAGGCCATTTTTTCCATAGTGGAATTTTATGATCTTGGGACTATCTGGATATTGAAAGCTTTGAAATATTCTATCAAGTCCCATACTTTATGTCTGTATGATTGAATCCTTACAAACTTTTGCAACTACTTGTTCTATGACCTATTTTACCACTAGCTCCAAATCTCTAAAAATCTGTATCCTTTCAGTGCCCATCTGTTCTACTAATTTTAGACGCTCAACAAAGTTCTAATATTTTGCATCATTATTTGTGCATGGAAATTGGAATCATAAATCTCTAATATTTTTCAATCCAATAGGAGATATGAGGTGGATCTCTACCCCTAAACCGACCCTACATTTGGCACCATCAAAGTGCAAAGCCCACAATCCATGGTTATCTTTTGTGTGGTCACTTGAACCTTCTTTCTCTTTAATCAACTTTGGGATATTCCAGTCCTCATCATAGATTACAAATTTCCCTAGAACACTTCAGCGGGGAGTAGGGAGGAAGTCCTAACTAACCATCCAAAATTTTCAAAGTGAAGGGAAGACTTGAACTGGCAAGCATGCTTTCATGGGAGTTCAACTCTATTGCCTGATCGATCCCCTACTTCAAGTTGTTAACCTAGGGGTGAAGGATGGATCCTTTGGGCTAGCCAATCGAGTAGTTATTAGATAGGTCAAGCATTCTTTCTTTCCAATGAAGAGTAGGGAGTGTAGCGATGTAGGGTGGGTGGGAATCATAGGGAGTGGTGTTTCCCTAGCACCTACTATAGAAAGAAAGGGCACCATCTCCAAATTGGTGATGAGATGGGATGCTTCATCACATCTTGATGCCATGCTATAGATGGTGATGCAATCAATTCCAGATCATATACATAATATGATCATGGAAGTTACCAAAAGGGACAAACTCAATAAATTGGTTTAGCAAGACCTCTTCCCCTAGACTTCGATCACCTATGGCTTCCTCATCTTCCAACATCTCAACACAATACATCTCATTTTTAGAGATAGATGTATGTGTGGCCTCAAAACTCATGACCACATCTTCTGCAATATGCTTGACATGCAGAGGTTTGGATAATATCTTCATCTTATCACCATGCTTAGTTCTTAATATCAAGTGAGACCAATCAAGAGCTAAGTATCCCTTGATCTTGGCATTGAAATATCTTGATAAACACATCCCAAAAATGGGAGGAATATCAATTATGACCACTTTTTGGGTGATTGTCTGACATGGACAGGAATATAGCTCATCAAGGGGAGGATTTTAATTTGGCCTATAGCTGGAACCCTTTTCCCATCTAATTACATAATTCCCTTATCAATGGGCTCATATTTCAAATTCAAAGCATCAACCACCAATTTAGTCATCATTGTAGTACTAGTGCCTGAATCTATCCTATTGCTATGTAATAATTTTTCCCCCACAATAAGAGTTAAGAAAAAGGGGGTGAGATTCAGTTTACATACCTCATTTCCATCCAAACTTTCCTTACTATTCATGTACATTGCAGCTTTTGAAGACTGAGGCTCTTGGTCAAGCATTTTCCCTTTATCTTTATTGTATGTTGGGATTGAATCTGGTTACGAAGCTCACTTTTCTTTACTTAAAGTTTCCCATAATAAGGTCTTTTGCTTTGGAATAGCTAGAATGTCCCATAAGGACATGGTGGGAGCTTTCTTCAGTTGTTCCATGATGTTGAACGATCGAATTGGGGGTACATTTGATTTAAATAAAGGTCTCTTCGCTTCAAAAAAGGTTGCTTTATTATAGTCAGACTAGAAGCTTTGTCCATGGCTTTATGTTGGGTATGTGGCTGCTATGCTTGTGTTTGTTGCACTTGTGGTGTTTACGACACATACTCCCTAGTGAATCTCCATTTTGAGTGACAATATTAATAGTAACTCAACCGATAGATAAATTACTTCCATTCATTACTAGCTAGTTGGTAGAGAAAGGGATTATGGACCAATCAACATAAGTGAGCCATTTTCGAGCAATCAATAGGTTTTCTCCAAGTAGCTAGGTATCTCGCTATTCCCAACTAGCCCTAGTATTATCATTTAAGCTAAATCGAGCTATTGTGGCCATGCACTTTTCTCTTGGATGGAGGCAGAAGACTCAATATTTACAATGAAGTTATGGCAATGGGAGCACCATGGGTTCTGTTAGATTACAAGATCCAGGTTGGTTGGGCTTGGTTGGGGGAGATTTTTTTCTCTTATTCCAAAGACATACCCTTCATCTGAGCACTGAGTTTGGCACTCTCTATCCCATGGGATTGATAAGTTTTCATATTTGGAGGGATGCCTTGGTTCCTTTGTTCTACTATCTTTTGTTGGATATTACCTCTAGGATAAATTTGAGGCATGTGGGTGTCATTACATGGGACTCACCAAGCATTTACATCTTCCACAAGATTGTTCTATCCCAAGACTAAGTCCTTGCTCATGCTAGACTTAACGGTCTGGAGTGGAGGGGTTACTTGAACTATTTGACCCAAAGACTTTGGTTGATAGTTTTCTCTTAAAGCTCCCTGATATGAATTGTGTTGGAATGGAAATCTTTGGAAATTTTGAGGAGGAGGCTTTTGAGGTGTTGCTTGCTAGCCCTTTATACTAAGAAGCTCATTAGAAGCAATCCTTAGCAGGTTTTTGATGTTGTTCATCTCCACGACTAACAAAGAAGAACTTGATGTGCTTGCTTGTGTATTAGGATACACATACATCAATGGAAGAGGTGTAGTAGATGTACTAGGGATTACTTCTTCATGTGTTCTACTAGATATTTATGCAAACATTGACATAGGTGGTCAAGGTGGGAGTTTCTGGACATTGATCAGACTATTTTTTGCTCTCATGGCTAAATCATATGCATCAAGTAGAATGTCGCCTCCTAGTGACTGTGTCGTAACCACAATATTTGAATTAAAGGATTTTAAGTAAAACATGAATGTCATGTTTGGTGGAGGTCTAGCTGATTAGGGAATCCCTTGCTAAGTTTTATGGAACCTAGTTTTAAAGTCCATCGCGTCCTCTTGAGGTGCCCTCTTGATTGTTATTAACTATTGCAACATCGATGAGTAATCTCCCTTTTCTAAAAGTGCTCAAAGAGTTTATTTCCTAGCTCCTCCCAAGTATGGATGGTATTGGAAGTCAAAGACCTATACCAATTCTAATCCTTTCCTTTAAAGGATGTTGCCAATAGTCTAAGGGCTACATTCTATTCATGCAAATGTGTGCTACATCTTGGAGATGTTTTGATGGTGTCTTGAAGTCCTCTCTTCTAAACTTTGGAACTTCCTTTAGAGAATTAGTAGGGATAACATCCCATACATCTAGAGGGGTAGGAGGAATTAGTGGACTACCACTATCCCATTCACAAAATTTCTTGGGGGATGGAGAGGCATGGAGAATAGACCTTGATGAACATGAAAAATAAATATTCTATTTTTAAAAGATCTATCAGTCGGTGGAGTAGATGGACCTCTGGATTTGGGGCTTATACTTATGACTCTATTTCTCCTAACAAGTGATAAAAAACTTGTAGTGTGTCTCCTTCAAGAAGCAAAAGATTGTAGTTGAGAGTATCAAAAGTTACCTTTAGAAGATACCCTTGTTTGGATCTTGTGCATGAGTCCCCTAGTTTAGTTTGTAATGTCCTCTACTGATTTGATTTGAGTGCCTCCCAAGTCTAGGCATCAGATGCTATGAAATATCTTCATGTCCCATTGTGCATGCCAAAAAAAGAATTGTTGATCATAAAATCTTTCGTGTCTCTGAATAGCCTTATGAGAAATTCAGTGAATGGGAGACCTATTGTGCTTCACTGAATAACCTTTGAGGTTTTTAAATAAGTCAAATCTTCCTTTTTTTTTGGGAAAAGGGGGAAGGAAATGCAAAAAATTACAACTATATGAGGTGATGCGCCAATGCTTTTACAACATTTCAAAACCCTGATGGATTCTCAATTTTGATATAATGAACACATAATTCCATAGAACCTTAATTTTTGAAAGGAGAATGGACAACTAAGGATTATTCAAGCATAGAAAAATCATTCAGATCCTTTTGTGGGAAGCACCCATTAAGGTTCAATAGAAAATAGTATACTTGAAATTGGATATAATGCTTTAAACCCTTACAAAACTATTTTTCCCTGATATGCATAATGGGAGATCTAACACAATCTTTAACATGAAATGAAAGAGTATCAAAACATAATCCAATCCACTATAGATCTGAGTTAGAAAACATAGAAGCTAGAATTAATAAGAATCAATTATCAAAACTATATCCCAAAAGATGAGAATGACATAGAGCATGAGTATATGTGAACATAGAGTAAAATGTAAGATAAAGACCCCTTGAGCACAATTTAATAAACTTCCTCCTATTACTTGATCTGAAAAACAATACAAAATATGCTAAGGTCGAATAGCCAATTCAAACACTCATCTTGAAAATTGATTACAAAAGAATGGATATAGGACAACAAAAACTCTTTAAGAAATCTTACACACTAAGGAGAGGCTCAAAAATTTTCTTTTATAGGACAAGGGAAGTGAGCAAGCATAAATTAATCTCCTCTACCTTAGACAAAAACCCTAATAGGTGGCAATTAAATGTTGTCCTAAGATCCTGAAAAAAAAAGATTTTATGATGAAGATCCTAAGCAATAAAACTTGAGCTACTTTGTCATGGTAATTGTGTAACCACCTACCGAGCTAGAAACCTAGGAGCTATAAAAAAATCTTCCCTATTAGAGGAAAGATATGGCATCATCAAAGCTCTGATTGAAAAAATATGATCTGATCATCCACAAGCATTAGTGGGCGATATAGAGTGGATACTACCATCAGTGATTGCTTGGAAAAGGAAAAAAAATGTCTACACTTGGCAGTGCACTTTGAATGTGTCATTCTTGACATCGTATAACCTCATCTGACAAATTCAAGCTATGTGGCACAATGGTGGGTGTTTCTTAAAACTTCCTTGAGCTACTTGGTGAAAAACCCCATTGAGCAGCCACGTGTCTCACTTCATGTCCGAGAGCGATGTGATATTAAAAGCCACACATCAACTACATGGCATGTTTGCGTGATTTTGGAAAAAGAGAACCCTACGACCTCCAAAAAAGCGTGCCAACATGACACATGGTGGGGGATGACAACAAAGATATGAAGATGGCAAATGCAAGAAAACCCACGGGGCTGAAAAAGCTAAAGATAAAATATTAAAATGTTTAGAGCAAATGAAAGCTCTATATTTTCTAAAATAGTATTGTTTCTTCCTACACTCTTTGAATAATGCCCATAATTTTTACAATAATGACATTGAATTTGAATTTTTCATAACTTTTACCTTATGATTGATTTTGAGACAAGTTTTGGCTTGATTTTTTTCTACTACCTCTTCCACTCGAGCTTGCTAGACTACTCTTGGACACCTCTATAAGAAGTTTTTCCTCTACCTTTGAAATTTGATCTACCTCTACCTCTACTATGGTTGATTGAAACTTGTGACTTGAATGCATGCTCTAATAATGTGTTTGTTGAACTGCTTATCCTATGTTCATGTGAAATGAAAGATGCATGGAGCTCACAACTGAAAATTGTGAGAAGTTATTTGTTTCCTCTATGGCTACAACAATTAATTCAAATTTTGTGAGAAAACTCCTTAAAATCTTTTCAACCACTCTCCTATCTTCAAGTGTCTCACCATGTGATCTAATTTGATTTACTAATCCAATAATTTTATTGAAGAATGAATCTACTAATTCATTGTCCTTCATGTATATTGTCTCAAAATCTCTTCTCAACATTTGTGATTTTATCATTTTAACTTTTTCCTTTCCTAGATAAGTTGTTTGAAGAATATCCCATGCTTGTTGGAATTTGTTTCTACTACAATCCTTGGGAAAATGCTTTCATTCTTTTGAATTCTTATTTTCATTATCTCTCAACAAATATTTCCTTTCTTAATTCAATGCATTGTATGTTGGTGCATTAGTTGTCTCTATAAATCCATTCTCAACCATATCCATAATATCTTGAGAGAAAAAAACTCTTGTTAGGATTAAGGTGTCATCCACCTTGTAAATCCTATGTCACATGTCATGGTTCCAGTATCCTTGGAAAGTGTCTCTAGGAACTTAGGGTGAATTGGGAAAATATTTTGTAATATTAATTCTCACCATGGTTTGTAATATACTCATAAGGGGTGATGGGTCCACTAGCAGCAGTGAAGGTGGGTTGTGGACATTAAAATTTAATATTGTCTTCCCCGTGCATGTGGATTCCTAAAATAGGATAATAAAAGATAAAAGGAAATGAAAAATGAGTGAATGGATTCTCCAAGTGGGTGCTTAGAAAGAGGCAACATGTGTCACTTGGTTTTCCATCATTTATTACATTTAATGTACTATTTATCTCTCATGTCAGGGTGGCCAAGTTAGAGGGAAAGTATTGGAGCCAAAAATAGTGTCTTTTTGAATGTTGAGGAGGTAATATAAAGGTTGGGGATGTTTGGAATGGAGGGTCATATTTGGGTGCCTTGTTTGGTACATTAGCTTCCTTCACAAGTCTATAAATTCAACCTCTTGGATGTAGAATTAGAGAGGAAAAGTTGAATTTAGTATTGTACTCTGTAGGAAAAAGGATAGGTTGAGGCATAAAAGGTTGTTCACAGCTACATAGGTGTTACCATTTTGGAAGAAAATAGGATAATAGAAGTGGTTGTATTGTAATCTCATTTATTTGATGATAATACACAATTAGCCTCTCTTTTAGGTGGAGTTTTTAATTGCAAGTGTTTATCCATGTAAATCCTATGTTATGTGATGCTCTTTTGTTTATGATTTTTTCCTTTTTACTGTTATCTTATGGTAATTATATTATTTATTTATTGCTTTTATAAGTTCACATAAGGTAGTGGTTATAAGCATGATATGTTGGTTGTTTTTTGGCATCATAAAGAAGATAGATCTAATCACTATTTTTCCATATTAGGAAACTTAATTTTCATATTTGCATATGAGTTTTAAATTTTCATGTTGTTTTAGTTCAAGCCTTAAGTCTCATCCATTAAAGTCATTTTTGGATAGAGATTGAATTTCCCAATGATTGGTATTGAACTTGTTTATTTCTCATCATTTGGTGTCTAAGTTGAAGGTTTAGGTTTTGGGTATTCCTTTTTTCTGATTTCATAGCTTAGAAATATTTTGGGAATTTGTTAGAATGAATTGAAGGTTGTTGGAAGGATTATGGGGTAGAAATGAATTTTATTGAGTTAACTTTGTCTTGAAGATTTGTGAAACTCGAAACCATGGATTGCCAATGTGATCTAGTTTGGAATTGGAAGCCCATGATTATGTATCTTTATGGAGTTGGTTATGTTTTCGTAACTTGGATATTTTCTTTGAAAATATGGTTGTATCCTCTTGTTTGGTGATTTTGTTCCATTCCCTTTTGGTCATGTGTAGCGAGAAGGTGTTCATATTGGATGGGTAGAGACATCCTAGTTACATGGAGAAACACTCAATTTGGACTACAAAATGGAATGGTTATGTAGGCTTCATGGTTTTAGCCCTTGGTTACATGAACAAAATGGAAGATAAGCCACTAACCTCTTTTTGATTTGTAGTGTTGATATGTTTCATATATTATAAGATCCCGGACAACTTGCTTTTTCCTATTTGGGTTACAATTTACACTTGTTTTCAGTTGTGGGTTTGTAGATTTATGCTTATTCAATTATTCAAATGACATGTTTTGATGTGAATGTCTAGATGTCTAAATGAATTTCAGATTTATAGAGATGGTTTTGCATATTTTACATGTTAACTAAAATATGTGGTATGTAGATATGTGATGATATTGTATTCAAGGTGTTTTGGATGAAGATAGTTCCATGATTGTATGACATAGTAGAGGGCTATTATTGATCTATAGTTACTCCTATGTGGTTTTTTTTGGAAAATAAGATCTAACATTGATTTTGGTGTTTGAGTCTTGGAAATTTGCATGTTATACTTAATTATCTATGTTTTACATGATACTAATGTGAGGTTGAATCTAAATTTTTAGTTATTTGAGGTTGAAGCACTAATTATGTATTTCTTCATTGAGATGTTTTGTATGTGTAGATATTTTAGAATTATTTGATGTGGATTCTAGTTGGTAGGTCATATTCTTGGTCAACATTATTACATTGGTATGCTTATTGCAGTGTGAGATGGTTATTGGGAGTACCTGATATAGTTGTTCATTTAAATATTTAGCAGTTTTTTATGGTGTGTGAGAAGCATTGTTCCATTTTAGTAGAGTTTTGATAATGATATTGGTCACGATTCCATGTATGACTTGGTATCACCTTAAGTGGGAGCTTCATATAGTTACATAATGTGTTCTATCTTATTTATTTCAAGATTTTGGTTCTAAGTTGTTGTAGTGTGTAGTGAGGCATGGATAGTATTTGATTAGAAGATGGATGGTATTTTGCAATGAATTTGGGTGTCATGAGGAGCTCTTGGATTATGATTTCAAATTGTAGTGAGAGTTTAATCACATCTTTGGTTCTATTGACAAAGGATGTATATAAGTTGTATATTCTTGGTTTGGAGATTGTGGTTGTACTTTACCTTTTGGGAGCTCATGGTTTTGAGTTCTTTGATTGTGTTGGGGCCATATAGGATATTCAATTAGGAGATGGTTATCATGATGCTTGGAGAGATTGGTTACATACTTTAGTTGGAGATTTGGTAGTGATGTTGATTCATCATTTTCATGATGGATGATTATTTCATATGATCTCCTAGGAGGCGATATTAGATCATGATGTCATGATATGTTCCTAATTCTATAGTTGGAATTTTGACAATGGTCTTATTTTTTCTCTTTGGTTTTGAGTATTAATCATTTTATTGGAGCTTCATGATTGTGTAGGGTTACATTTGAAGTTGGCAAGGCTTGATTGGTAGATACTCTTAGAGACTAGAGAGATTTGTGTGAGGCTAAGAGATCTCTTAATTGTGGGATTGTATGTTGAGATGGTTACTATTTGATGAGGATTTTAGTAGGAATTTTGAGGATCCTATACTTAGTTATGGATCTGAATCCATTATGGACCTGGAGAGAAGATTTCCATTTCTTGGTGTTGCGTACATAAGAAAATCTTGTATCCCACTCTTGATCTACTCGGTAGGTGAATGATCTGAGAGGTATTTCCCACATGAATATCAGATGCACTCTTTGTTTTGTATCTTGTGTTATCATATGAGTTAGTCTTGAATATAAACATTCTGAAGACTTGTTAAGAAGATGCATGGTTATATGGATTTTTGTTGTTCTCCTTGTTTTGGTCTTGAGCTATGGATTTAGTTTTGAGAATCTATTTTGAGAGGTACATGAAATGGTTTGTCACTTTGGGAATATACCCTTTGTTGTGGGAATGATTGGTTGGTTTGATCTACCTTTGTTATGAGAGGTTTACATGTAATGTTGCCATATTTTCATTTGATTTGAATGTTAGAAGTTGACATCCTTTCAGTTTGGGAATGGTGAAGGAGATCTTAATTTACACAACTCGGTACATATTAGTGTGGAACAAAGATATGGTTTGATTTGTAGGTGCTCTCTTTAGTCATGGTTTTCTTCCTAGATGTTTGGTTTCACATGGTTGAGTGTGAAGAACTTAGGAGAGCTATGAAGATTCGTGGTGAGAGAGGTATTACAACATTTTTTTTTTTTAGGTTTACATAATCATTGTATGTTTCCTGAGATGGTTATTGGGAGTACCTGATATAGTTGTTCATTTGAATATTTTGCAATTTTTTATGGTGTGTGAGAAGCTTTGTTCCCTTTTAGTAGAGTTTTGTTAATGATATTGGTCATGATTCCATGTATAACTTGGTATCACCTTCAGTGGGAGATTCATACTGTGTTCTATCTTATTTATTTCAAGATTTTGGTTCTAAGTTGTTGTTGTAGTGTGTAGTGAGGCATGGATAGTATTTGATTAGAAGATGGATGGTCTTTTTCAATGAATTTAGGTGTCAGGAGGAGCTCTTGGAATTTTCTTTCAAATTGTAGTGAGAGTTTAATCACATCTTTGGTTCTATTGACAAAGGATATATAGAAGTTGTATATTCTTGGTTTGGTGATTGTGGAAGTTGTATTTTACCTTTTGGGAGCTCATGGTTTTGAGTTATTTGATTGTGTTGGGGCCTTAGAGGATCTTCAGTTAGAGATGGTTATCATGATGCTTGGAGATCTTGGTTACATACTTTAGTTGGAGCTTTGGTAGTGATGTTGATTCATCATTTTCATGATGGATGGTTATTTCATGTGATCTCCAAGGAGGTGATGTTAGATCATGATGTCATGATATGTTCCTAATTCTATAGTTGGAATTTTGACAATGGTCTTATTAATTTTGACAATGGTATTATTTTTTCTCTTTGGTTTTGAGTATTAATCATTTTCTTGGAGCTTCATGATTGTGCAGGGTTGTATTTGAAGTTGGCAAGGATTGATTGGTAGATTCTCTCAGAGACTAGAGAGATTTGTGTGAGGCTAAGAGATCTCTTAATCGTGGGATTGTATGTTGAGATGGTTACTCTTTGATGAGGATTTTGGTAGGAAGTTTGAGGAGCCTATACCTAGTTATGGATGTGAATCCATTATGGACCTGGAGAGAAGGTTACCACTTCTTGGTGTTGCATACATAAGAAATTTTGTACCCCACTCTTGATCTGCTTGGTAGGTGAATGATTTGAGAGGTATTTCCCACTTGAATATCAAATGCACTCTTTATTTTGTATCTTTTCTTCTCATATGAGTTAGTCTTGGATATAAACATTTTGAAGACTTGTTAAGAAGAAGATGCATGGTTATATGGATTTTCGTTGCTCTCCTTATTTTGGTCTAGAGCTATGGATTTAGTTTTGAGAATTTATTTGGAGAGGTACATGAAATGGTTTGTGGCTTTGGGAATATTCCCTTTGTTGTGGGATCTACCTTCGTTATGAGAGGTTTACTTGTAATGTTGCCATGTTTTCATTTGATTTGAATGTTAGAAATTGACATCCTTTCAGTTTGGGAATGGTGAAGGAGATCTTACTTTACACAACTTGGTACATATTAGTGTGGAACAAAGATATGGTTTGATTTGTAGGTGCTCTCTTTAGTCATGGTTTTCTTCCTAGATGTTTGGTTTTACATGGTTGAGTGTGAAGAACTTAGGAGAATTATGGAGACTCATGGTGAGAGAGGTATTACAACATATTTGTTTTTGCAGATTTACATATCATTGTATGTTTCCTTCACACTATGTAATAGAGGAGTTGGACACTTCCTCTATGTGAAATACTATAGATAGACTTGATATGCCTTGATCTATTTTCAGATTTGACATTACTCAAGTAGTGCAAGTTTTTAGATATATGTTTAGTTATCCTCTTTGATATCTTGGTTTTTTGGTTACTAATGTGATGATGATTTTGCATGTTTCATTGGACTTGGATCTATGAATTATGTAAGTTGTGGATTAGCTACCCTCTTTCTTGTAGTGGGATGACTTAGATGTGGATTGTCTATATCCACAAGATTATTTTATTGCTCATGTAGACATGTTAGTTGGATTTTTCTGTGGTCATTTGTTCATTAGTATGTTGCATTGATATTGGAGGATGGATATGCAAAGACTTGATTGTAGTTTTTTGTGTTGGTATGTTGATAGCATGAAGTTCTAGTCTATGTTTGGTATACCCTGGTTTGAGGTATGGTTAGCTTGGATGAGTTGCAATTTTTTGTTGTTGCTATTACAGGTGGTATGAGTACGATAACTACTTAGAGCCTTTGTTATCATTGGAATTTGATGCTTTTGTCCATGTAAATATTGGTGTAGGTTTCAATGATAGTTGCTATGTTTCACCTTGGAATGTTCCTTTTTATTCCATAGGTGGCATGTTGGATGATGTAAAGAGTTTCTTTCTTTGTGTTGGTTATCACGGTTGCTTTTGTAGGTATCTTGTTGGAGTATAAGGGCATTGCGAAGATTCAAATGGTAAATGTTTGGATAAGGGATGCTTTTTTCTTGTTTGTGATTCCTACGGGTGTATTTACAATGTTGATGTCAAGTGGGAGAATGTTAGGATTAAGATGCCATTCACATTGTAAATTCTATGTCATATGTCATGGTTCCAACATCCTTGGAAATTGTCTCTATGCACTTGGAGTGAATTGGGAAAATATTTTATAATATTAATTCTCACCATTATTTATAATATACTCATAAGGGGTGATGGGTCCATTAGCAATGGTAAAGATGGGTTGTGCACACAAATATTCAATAGTGTTTTTGCCATGTATATGGATGCTTAAAATGAGATAATAAAAGATAAAATAAAATGATAATTGAGTGACAGTTGGGATTCTCCAAGTGGGTGCTTGGAAAGGGGAAAAACGTGTCTCTTGGTTTTCCATCATTTAATACATTGAATGTAATGTTTATCTCCCATGTTTGGGCACCCAAATTGGAGGGAAAGTATTGGAGCCAAAACTGACGTCTTTTGGAATGTTGAGGAGGTAATCCAAAGTTTGGATATGTTTGAAATAAAGGTTCATCTTGGGGCAATTTTTTTGGTGCATTAGATGCCTTTACAAGTCTATAAATTCATCTTCTTGTCCATGTAGAATTAGAGAGGAATAGTTCAATGTAGTGTTCCTCTATAGGAACGAGGATATGTTGAGGCATAAAGAGGTTTTTCATAAGCATGCATGTTCTTCCATGTTGGAGGAATAGAGGAGAATGGAAGTGTTTGCATTGTAATCTCATTTATTTGATGATAATACATACTTGACCTCTCTTCTTGGTGGAGTTTTTTCCCACAAGGGTTTATCCACGTAAATCTTATGTCATGTGGTGCTCTTGTGTTGCTGATTTGATCTTTTTTTCTTCTATCTTATGGTGATGATATTCTTTATTTATTTTTGTTATAAGTTCACATAAGGTAGTGGTTATAAGCATGATATGTTGGCTTTTTTTTGCTTCATAAAGAAGATGGATCTAACCATGGTTTTTCCATAGTAAGGCAACTTAATTTTTCAGATTTACATGTGTTTCATATTTTCATGTTGATGTAGTCCAAGCCTTGAATCTCATCCATTAAAGTCATTTTTTGATAGAGATTGAATTTCCCAACAATCGGTATTGAACCTATTTATTTGTCATCAAATCTTTCATGGTGATTACCCAATAATCATAGTTCTTCCCATTAAATTGTTGAATTTGTGTGTTTGTTAAGCTTGTGCTTTCCACCATTGTTGACTACGATAACTTTATGCTAGACAATCCTTTAGCTTTGATAACTTTCAACTCTTATAACCTCTGATAATAACCTGTTTTGATATACGTTCTCTGATACCAAGTGAAGGGAAGAGGAAGGGGAGAGAAATAAAGCACTAAAGAAATAAAAATAGAAAATATCTAGATAAGCTGCAATAGTATTTGTATTTCAAATATTTTAAAGCTTTACAAACTTCATTCTCAAAAAAATTATATATATATATTCTACTATTCTTATGCTATTTGAAATCAACTACTATAGTAGAGCTATTGCTCACGTTAAGAGTTGTTACTATAGCCAAAACTATCTTCTCTTTCTTTCTCAATACATACATATCAAAATAAAGGATTGATTAAAGTCTATGTATGGGCCCAAAAAAAAGGAGGCAAAAAAATATTCAATTACAATTAATGTTGTAGCATGGGAAAATATTAGACATAAGATTATGTAATATCTTCATATTTAAAACTATCTCAATGTAGACTAGTGGTGTGTGGAATATCTGAAAAATGTATTTAGTTTGTCGAGATAATAGAGTACAGTGAGGGAGAGAAATGATTAAATACAAAGCTCAATTTATGATAGGTAGTTGGGATTGTTTCCAACAAATATAATTATAAGCAAAGAAATGAATAATTGTACAAAAAATGGATGAATGGATCTAATGTGTGAGCAACATATAAATACAAAGATTTATGAAAAAATAGTATTTTGTCTCCCTGTGTGGCCTTGTAGATGTGTAATTTTTTTATAAGAATTTTTTTAAAAATATATTGTTTCCCTACTTCCCAAAGCTATTAGCACTTCTCTCATCTTAGCTTTCCCCATCTCAAACCCTTGGAAACTTTTCAATTACTAGAGTGCTCTAGAGTTGTGGAGTTTAATAACTCTATTCACGTGGAAAAATCTTGGATACATCGTTGGAAATACCCAAAAAATGGCCTAGAGGAGGATCATCTTAAGCTTGAGATACTCTTGTTTATTTATTTATTTTTTATCAGCCTTATTTTTATTTAGAGGAATAGAATGTGCTTGCTTGGGAAAATGAATATAATATAGCTAGTTCAATTGATGTTGGTATTTAGTATTAGGAAAGAATGAAAGGTCATAA